>CAUYQU010043458.1:0-43133 GCA_963574635.1 Cheracebus regulus | reverse complement strand
TGGGATTGCTGGGTCAAATGGTATTTCTGGTTCTAGATCCTTGAGGAATTGCCATAATGTCTTCCACAATGGTTGAACTAATTTACATTCGCACCAACAATGTAAAAGCATTCTTATGTCTCCACAGCCTCACCAGCATCTGTTGTTTTTTCTACCAGTTCATCCATCTTATCCTTCGTCCAGCTCTGTGCCCTTGCTGGAGAGGTATTGTGATCATTTGGAGGAGAAGAGGCACTCTGGCCTTTTGGATTTTCGGAATTTTTTTGTTGATTCTTTCTCATCTTCATGAGTTTGTCTAGTTTTGATCTTTGAGGCTGCTGGTCCTTGGATGAGGATTTGTGGGGACGTTTTTTGCTGATGCTGTTGTTGTTGCTTTCTGTTTGTTTGCCTGTTTGGTTTTCAATAGTGAACTCCCTCTTCTGTAGGCCTGCTGTGGTTTGCTGGCGGTTCACTTTAGGCCCTATTCATCTGGTTCACTCCCGTGCCTGGAGATTTCACTCGAGGAGGTGAGAGAACAGCAAAGATGGATGCCTGTTCCTTCCTCTGGGATCTCTGACTTCGAGGGGCATCAATCTGATGCCAGTAGAAATGCTCCCATATAGGGTGCCTGACAACCCTGGTTGGAGGGTCCCACCCAGTTGGTGGCATGGGATGCAGGACCCATTT
The DNA here is from genome assembly GCA_963574635.1 of Cheracebus regulus. Lineage (NCBI taxonomy): Eukaryota > Metazoa > Chordata > Mammalia > Primates > Pitheciidae > Cheracebus > Cheracebus regulus. The sequence continues at coordinate 42,467 of CAUYQU010043458.1, read as the reverse complement.
AACGAAGTACTTTGGCTGTCTTTGGGTGGAGGGGTTGTGCCTCACTATGAGGGAACCTATTGGGCTACCCAGATTCCTCAGAACTAGCTGAAGGAAAGATTAAGTCTGCTGGTCCATGGAGACGATGGCCACCACCCTTCCTAGGGGCTCAGGCCCAAGGATATCAGAGTTCTGTCCCTGAGCCCCTGGCTGGAATTGTTGGAGCTCCTGAAGGAAGGCCCCACCCAGTAAGCCATCCCATGGTCAAGATCAGGTCTCAAGAGGCACTCTGGCCTTAGTCTGCCACAGGTAGTGTGTTGGGCTGTGAGGAGTACCTCTTGAGACCAAGCCATCCAGCGTCCTTGGCTCCCACAGGGGAAAAGCATGGCCTAGAGCTATAGAGATGGCTGCTGCCCTTCCCCTGCCCTGGGAGCTTAGTGTATTAGGCAGCTAGCAGTCCCAGAGGGCTTAGACAGCAGGCAGCTGCCGCTGTGGTGATGGTTGCCCCTCCCCCCAGGAACTGGGCAAGCTTAGGCAAATTCTAGCTGAGTGGCTGTTGAGAATCTGCAGGGCTCCATGATTGGGACCTTAGGCCCTGGTGGGCTTAGTCTCACGGGTGGGATCTTCTGATCTGTGGGTTGCTCAGTTCCATGGAAATAGCCAGTTTCCCACGCTGGGTAGCAGCTCACTCACCACCTCCCTTGGCTGGTGCCTGGGGGCTCCCCTGCCCTGTATGGCTGTCAGGTGGGCCACCCATCACACTGCTCTTCCTTCCTCTCCAAGGGTCATGCCAGCCTCCTAGTCAGACCTGATGACAGAATCTGGAGATCTCAGTTGCCGGTGGAGGATTTGGTTCTTTTCCATAGGAGCCTCCAATTGACAGTGATTCTAGTCAGCCATCTTGGCCCTGCCCCCCAGTCATATTATTTTCTAAATTAAATAAAAATACATGATTGGACAAATTTATTTTCTGAATTGTAGAGCTTTTTACATGAAAATGCTTATGTATAACTAAATCACATTTACTTTTATGTTTACTAGGTTGTCTTAATTGAAAAAAATTGTCACAAAAAACTAACACACAATTCTAAATTATAACATTTAATGCATTGCCTATTTGAATGATAATGATAATGTACTATATTTTGAAAATATAATCAGAAAGACAGTGTTTTAGCTTTTGCTGTGTGATATTAGGCAAATTATTCTGAGTATCCATTATCTCATCTATACATGCAATTAATGATATCTCTCTCTCATCTTTTTATGCAACTCTTTCAAAATAATTTCAACTTTTATTTTAGATTTAGGGGTACTCGGGGATTATATAGCATACCCATATACCCTATATACATGGGTATATAGCATGATGCCAAGGTTAGGAGTATGAATGATCTTGTCACCCAGATAGTGAGTATAGTACCCAATAAGCAGCTTTCCAGTTCTTCCCTCCCTTTCCCTCTCTAGTAGTCCCCAGTGGTTTTTGTTTCTGTCTTTATGCCCCTGAGTTCCCAATGTTTAGCTCTCACTTATAATTGAGAACATGCAGTATTTGGTTTTCTGTTTCTGCGTTAATTCACTTAGGGTGATGGCCTCCAGCTACATTCATGTTCCTGCAAAGGACATAATTTTATTCTTTTTAAAGAACATGTAGTATTCCATAGTATCTGTACCATATTTTCTTTATCCAGTTCACTGTTGATAGGTACCTGTGTTGATTCTATGTCTTTGTTATTGTGAATAGTGCCACAATGAACATGACTGTATGTGTCTTGTTTGTAGAATAATTTATATTCCTTGGGTATAGACCCAGTAATGGGATTTCTGGGTAGAATGATAGTCTGGTTTTTATTTCTTTGAGAAATCTCCAAACTGCTTTCCACAATGGCTAAACTAATTTACATTTCTTCCTCAAGTGTATAATCTCAACAAATATGTATTGAGTTCTTACCATGTGCCTCACACAGCACAGAGTGCATTGAACAAGACATGGTCACTGTCCTCAAAGAAATGATGATTTCATGTCATATGAATTTTTTAAAAATAACATGTAGAGTGTCAAACACAGCAGGCTCTCAGTAAAAATTAGTTTCTTATTTCCTTCTCATTTTTCCAGTTATTTCTGTCATATGGTCATATGGTCTTCAAAACTATGTACTTTTTGCCCTCCCTGTGCTCTTAAAGAATCTACAGCTTTCTTCCATTTGATCATCTTAATCACAAGATCACACACACACACACGTTGGAGAAGTGTTTCTTCTGCAACTGGTCCTCTGACCTAATAAACCCTAAGTATCAGAGCCAGAGAAGAGAAATTCAAAAATCAACTAAATTAAGAACTGAAATAATACAGAAGACACTGTTTCCCGACTTGTTCCTCTGTGAGTGAACTTAGCTGGCTCCCTGAAGTCTTTCCTGGCCAGGAATTAATTGGCTATGTAAGTTGCCTTTCTTATTCTGCTTCTATCTCGATGTAAAACTATTCTGAGCTTGAAGTTTTATGTGAGTCTTATTTTGCCACAAAAGAAATGAAATCAGCAGCTGGTAGAGATCCCTGCATTCTCATGTTCATCGCAGCATCATTCACAATAGCCAAGCTATGGAAACAACCTGAGTGTCCATCAGTGGATGAATAAAGACATTGTGGTATACATCTACAGTGGAATGTTAACTGGGCTTAAGAAAAGGAGGAGACACTTTTACTTGCTACCACATGGATGAACCTGAAGGACACTGTGTTAAGTGAAATAAACCAGATCACAGAAAGAAAACCACTGCATGATCTCACTTATATGTAGAATCCAAATAAGAGCCAAATACATAGAAAAAGAGAGTTAGAATGATGGTTATCAGGGGCTGGAAGGTAGAAGAAATGGGGAGATGTAGGTCAAAGAGTACAAATGCTATGATCTATGCTGGACAAGTCTAGAGGTCTAATGCACAGCAGGGAGACTAGTTACTACTGTATCATATATTGAAAATTCGGTAAGGAGTGAAATTTATATTAAGCATTTAAAATGAAAATGCTTACATATCGTGAAATCACATTTAGTTTTATGTTTACTAGATTTGTCTTAAGTGAAAAAAAAGTTGTCACATGAAAGTAATACGTAATTCTACATAAATTATAACATGTAATACATTACCTATTTGAACGAGGCATTTCTCTCGATAAAGTATACAATACAAAAATATAATCGGAAAGACAGTGTTCTGTTTTTGCTGTGTGATATTGGACAAATTATTCTAAGTATAAGTTACCTCATCTATACATGCTAATGATATATCTCCCTCATCCTTTTATTCAACACTTTTAAAAATAACTTCAACTTTTATTTTAGCTTTGGGGGTACATGTGCAGGTTTATTACATGGGTATATAGTATGACGCCAAGGTTAGGAATACGAATGATCCCATCACCCAGATACTGAGTATAGTACCCAATAGGCAGCTTTGCAGTCCTTCCTGCCCTCCCTTCCCGTTTCTAGTAATCCCTAGTGTCTATTGTTCCTGTCTTTATTCCCATAATACCCAATGTTTAGATCCCACTTATAAGTGAGAACATACAGTATTTGGTTTTTTGTTTCTACCTTAATTCACTTGGGATGATGGCCTCCAGCTACATTCATGTTCCTGCAAAGGACACAATTTTACTCTTTTTAAAGAATGTGTAGTATTCCATGGTATAAAAGTAAAGGTACCCCAAGGCAAGTAAAGTATCTATACTTTACTGACCCATAATAATAATCTCACTGTGTGTATGAATACAACATGTTGTGCACTGTACATATACACAATAAAAAATAAATCAACTAATTAGTTCATTAATGAAAACACAGTCATATTTCCTTCCGTATTCAAACTGTGATGACGGCATCCCCAGGCACACGGTTGGAAAGTGACATTTTATTCTGGAATTCTATCCAGGTCATGCTAAGCATCTCTAGTGTAGTTTATACTCCTGTACAATCAGCTCTCCTTGGTGTTTCCCTGTTGCTGCCATCTGTCTGGAGAGCACAGAACCAGCTGTGCCCATGACAGCTGATCTTAAATCTGCTCACTTCTGGGCAGGTGGTGCAGGCCTCGTGCTTTGCTGGGACCCAGCAAGCAGTAAGCCAGTGTGATCCCACAGCCCTGGACTGCTTGCCCAAGGAATCACCATGGTAACCAAGGCCCAGCCATCCTTGCACAACTGGCACTCCAGCATCCTGTGTATTATGCTGCTCACAGCCACTGATCCTTCAGTGTTTCTCTGTAGTGGATGAAAGTATTTGACTCCCTAATAGAACATTTGATCAGGGATGTCCCACAGCAACAGCCACAAGAGGCAACACCCAACCACTCTGGGCTCTGAGAAACCACCTCTTTGAGTTTGCACACGTGTAGCCATCTTCCCAGTAGAAGATAGGAAGAAAGAGTAAAATAATGGGAACTGCACCAGAAAAGGGTACAGCACAGCCACAAATTGCATCTTGATCCAACCTTTTTCTGAGAATATCTATACCCTGGGGTTACATCCAAATCACTCATTTAGATCCCTCCCTAATGGTGAGTTATCTCTTAGGGTATCCTATTGATCTTTCTTGGTAGCTGGTTTTATTTGCCACCCTTCTAATCTATCAAACATGTTCTACTTAATTATTTTAAACTTCAGAGATGAAATTTGTGTTCTATTTCCCTTTCTTCCAGAAAGGTCCTTCGCTTCTAGAAAAAAATAAATAAATAAAGCAGAATCAAATTGATACATAAGAGGTGTACTTTGCCTAACTTTACACCACAAGATTTCTGTGTCCCAGAAATTTTATATGAAGCCGTACATGGATGACACATTCTTCTTTCAGAACAGTGAGTGGGTACTTGATCTACAGCAACATCACTAAGAGGGACCATTGAGAGCAAAGGGTCTATTTCAGTAGGTACAAAACTTCAGGTACAAAAATATGAAGTTTGGTTCTCTCCAGCCCTAGGGAGAACTGCTTTCAAAGGAAATATGAGCTTATCAGCATGCATTTAAGTTCTCTCTGTTATGACATCTTTTCCATGTGTTCTGACATATTCTCTTGAAGAGGAGTGGGCAATGTAGAATTACAGCTATTCCAGGGGGAATATCCACCAGCCTCCAGCCTCTGTAAGCTCTCCTGGGATAGATAGAGTACCATGTGTGTGAGCACTAGCCATCCCATGACCAGGAGTGGGATGAATAGTTGAGAATGGCTGTACAGAACTACATGCACCTTTCTGTCCATCACTTCATGCTGCACGTGTCGCCCTTGCCTACAAGGGCACAGAAAATATCTCTAATAGGTAGTTTGCCAAATATTTTGTTGTCCCCAAATTTAATCAAATTCAGAGAATATAACTGGCCTCCTGTCTGAGATGACTGTCCAAATGTTCTTGGACATCGCTAGCCTGCAGCTGAACTAGGAAAGCAGGCCCATCTCAACCTTCGCCCTCCTGATCCCGACACTTGCCTCTCTCCACTGTTTCTCCCTCAGAAACTAGCCCTCATGGATTCCTACTCAGAACCCAGGTTCCAGGCACTCGTACTGATTTCCTGTCAAAGTCGGCCTCCAGCGAGGATTAGTTTCTTCACACTGAAAGAAAAATGTCTGGCCTGGCTAAGCGCTGCTCTCCCCAAAAGCCCAAAAGAAGGCAAAAGGAAAAGAATGAGAATCTGAGGGCTCCCCACTCTCTAGGCCATACCTGCAGACATACAATAAGAATCTCGTTACCTTGGAGAAAAGCAAATCATCAAGACAGAGAGTTACACAAATTTGATTTCTTCCAAAACTCTAGTTTTAATCAAGGAATGCTGACACTAGCTGATGTCTGGTTTATGGCACCACTAAATTAAAGTATTAATTTATACTAGATTAAATACTTAACTGCTGTGACCACATGGCAGACCTTGAAATAAAGATTGTTTCAGCAACAGTCCCTGCCTTCAAGGAGCTCACGATCCAGGAGACATATAAGCAAATACAAAAGAGCAGAGTGTGTCAAGGGCTTGCCAACAAGTGCACGTTAGGGAGTGATGACTAGAACTGCCGGGCCTAGGGAGAATGCAGCCAGCCAGATTTGTGTGCTACTAACACACTGTGGAAGTACTGCAGTCCCTACCAACTGTCTTTTAGTTTTGACAAAAGTGATGACATCGCTGTGGTGACAGCTAATCAGCCACCTCTGACAGCACTGGTTAAAAATCAAGTCAAACGCTGCACTAGTGCATGGCCAGAGAAGACAAGGCTCTGGCTGTGGGGCTTCCCCCAGAGTGCCCTCATTATGCGTGGCAAATGCCAGGGGATTCTTCCAGAAGGGGCGTAGTTGGTATTCTTTTACCTCATTTTTATCTTAATATCCTAATTTTAAAAACTTCGGTGATTTGTTCTTTTTCTGAAAATACTCATTTAAGCATCTAGGAAATATTTTATTGAAAAGAAAAAAATACAAGAATAAAGAAATTGTATTGAATCTAGTTAGAATTTATAACTCAGCCTTCCTATGAGGCTTGGTTCTCTCTTCTCATTCCAACAGAGAGTAGTCATGTGACACCACCTCCTTCCAGCTGAAAACCTCCCTCTCTCCCTATCAGTGACTATGGTTTACTGTCATTAGATACTCAGCCCTCACAACAAAAGTATCCCTTGGCAGATTGAATGAGATTACTTCATGATCAACATTCTTTCAACTCTGCTTTTAATTGTTCACTAAAGGTGGCCATTGCACCATTAAACTCACCTTTTCCAAGAGTGAATAGATTACTCTCTTAAACCTTAAAATATTATATGAGTACAGCTAAAATCTCAATGTATATTTTTCTCGATAACTCTACATGCAAAGATACACACAGTGTTTTTGCTTATTTCCCTTAATAATACATAAAGAACATTTTCTCATGGAAAGCAAAGTTCAGCAGTACCATTTTTAGGATTACATAATAAAATAAAACACCTATGGATAATATATGCAGGATTGCACATATGAAGGAATGGTCAGCTCTTCTTGAAGGAATGAATTCTGTTCTGGGTTTTAAAGGACAGTCAGCAATTCGCTGGACAAACAGTAGAGAGCACTGTTGGCAGCACAGAAGACAAGACAATGGAGTGTGCAAAGTCACTGAGGCAAGAAAACGTGTGATGTGCTTTGGGAGTTTTAAAGAAACTTCATAATACTGAATCACACATAAGAAAGTCACAGTGATGACTTTCCTTCTAGAAAAGTAAGTAAGGTGTTTTAGTTTGATGTAGCCCTACTTGTTTATTTTTGTTTTTGTTGCCTGAACTTTTGGTGTCATAACCCAAAAAATCACTGCCAAAGCCCAAGTGAAGGAGCTCATCCCCTATCTCTTTGTCCAGGAATTTTACAGTAAATCTTACACAGAAGTCTTTAATCCATTTTGGGTTGATATTTGTGTGTGTGGTATAAGATAACAGTTCAGTTTCCTTTTTTTTTTTTTTTTTTTGCATGTGGACATCCAGTTCTTCCAACAGCATTTATTAAAGAGACTATCCTTTCTCTGTTGAGTATCATTGGTTCCCTATTGAAAGTTAGAAGTCCTTTATGTTTGGACTTATTTCTGAACTCACTGTTTTGTTTCATTGGTCTATGTGTTTGTTTTTATGCCAGCACCATACTCTTTTGTTGACTATAGCTTTGCAGTATAATTTGAAATCCAGACGTGTAATGCCTTCAACTTTGTTCTTCTTACACAAGATTGCTTTGGCTATTTGGGGTCTTTTGTGTTCCACTTGAATTTTAGAATTGTTAAAAATGTCATTGCAATTCTGAATAGGAATGCATTGAATCTACATATTGCTTTGGGTAAGATGAACATTTTAATAATATTAATTCTTCTAAACCACGGACACAGGAAATATTTCCATTTATTTCTGCCTAAAGATTGGGGGAATACATTTCTAAGCCATATATCTGATTAGGGGTTAATATCACAAATATGTAGTAAATGCACACAGCTCACTAACAAACAAAAAACCCCAACTGGTTTAAAAATGGGCAAAGGACCTGAATTGACATTTTTTTAAAGAAGACATACAAATGACCAACAAGTATATAAAAAGAAGCTCAACATCACTAATCACTAGGAAAATGCAAAGGCATTACAATTCTTCTCAACAGAGGGGTCCAGGGAGACAATACCATTCTGGTGTAATTGGTCCTCAGGATGAAGATTCTTTGATATCCTGAGCAGCTGATTCAATCACAAAGCCTCACAACACAGGATAAACATCAGCTCCTTCCCATAAATGCACACCTGCTCAGGGATACGCTCTCCTCTCTTCCTTATTACATGTAGATTGTTGAAAAAGTAACTGTGGTGAGTAATTACTTTTAATAGCAAAACCCGCAATTACTTTTGCACCGCCCTAGTATCTTTTATGTAGAGATGTTATTAATTTTTAAAATTAATCAAATTCACTGACAGACTCTAATTTTAATTCCCACAACAATTTTGTCAAAATTATTAAAACAAGAACATTGCCTAATTAAGTCCTAAGGCACTCCTGAGGTTTATGCTCTGCTATACCAACTCACAAAGTCAAAAATAGCTATTGCAAACCCATCAGAATTACAGAATTTCCCCAAGCACATAATTTATCATCTCTGAAAGAAACATTTTTAAATCAAAAGAGACAAACACCATTTTATTAATGAAAATAATTTTTCAAAGAAACCAAAACATGATGCTTATATCTGAATACATACAGTACATGCTAAATCGCTCGATGAAGGGCAATTCACTTAGATATCTACTCTGCCTCATGGCATTGTGCAAAGGGCTGGCACTGTTTCCACACCTCACAAATACCATCTCACTTGAGATCTGGAACCAAAATATCTCTGTCCCATATAAACAACGCCATAGAACCATGCTTTCCTGCTCCAGTGCAGCCAACTCTGAAACAAAATATTCTTCCTGTTTCTTTATTAATCAATATTGTGAAGAAGCAAAACAAACTTAGATACTTGCTTGTGGCCTCGATCATATTGGGATCACCACCTGAGGCATCGGTCACCACCTGCGGAAGTCTGACCTGCAGACTGACACAAGGACGGATGAATGAATGCACTCTCATGCCATTACAGTGTTTCAAGTGGGATAGGGATAGTTGTTGGCTGCTTTTGGAGAGCTAAATGCAACCGATTGACCAAGACCCTCTGTCCATCTTGATAGAATATTTATTCCATCAAGATTTTACAACAGAGGTTCTAAGTTAACACATTTGTGGTTAATTAATGTGGTTAAAAGAGTGGCTTTACCGATGATAAAAGCTTTGGGGCCCAGAGTAAACACTATTAACAGGTAATTCCTCTTTGATCTTCCTCTGAGAGAGCCATCCAGCACAAAGTTAACATAAGTAAACAGAGTAGAGATAAATGAGTGTGGGGTAAGCCCTTTGATTGGTCTCTATCTCTTTCTAACTTAATGGACCAGCCAGCCACTGTCAGCCCGCCCCAATAAAACCTTTTGGCCTTCCAAAAGGTTTGAGACTAAAATCTATAACTTTCTCTAAATATTTTCCATAATATTTTGCCACCACCCTGAGTGAATAGCAACACTTGCTCCTTGAAACACTTGCTCGTGGAAAATAAGACTGAATCAACCTAATCATGTATTCAGCAGGTCTAACACTTTGCTTACTTAATTCACTTTAACACCATCACCCTAATGTGTCCATCAAAGCACAGTTATTTCATAAACTCTGTTCAATCTGAACCATAAAATACTCTCTTTAAAATCTCCCAGGCTGGGCCATGGCACTATAAATATTCTGCCCTAATTGCTCTTTTTAAGAAACTGCTTAGACACCATCAAGAGCTGGCTCTGCTTGATCAAGAAGTCTTTCTGATGGTTTTTTGAGGAGTTATCATCCAACCCATGAATTTTCACAGTAACCTTCAGAGAGTTAAAGGTTTTGAACTATAATCTTAGAGAAGAATTTGAGGTTTTTATAAATTGAGAAACTGACTCAAATTTTATATGCTAAAAATTGGCAGGTTGTGGATTCAAATCAGTCTGTGGAAAAGCAGGAATTCACTCCTTTACCCATTCATTCATTCTTTCAACATATATTTATTGAATGCCATTAAACCTTAGCTTATAATAGCAAGGCAAAAATAATGTCCTTCTTTATGACACTTAAATTCTAGTGGACAAGAATTTAATTAATTCTTGTTAATTAAGAATACATAACATAATTTTGGGTAATGATAAATGCCATAAAGAAAGTAGCCGGGTGTGGTGGCTCATGCATGCAATCCCAGCACTTTGGGAGGCCAAGGAGAGAGAAGATCACTTGAGGTCAGGAGTTCAAGACCAGCTCGGCCAACATGGTGAAACCCCATCTCCACTAAAAATACAAAAATTAGCCAGGCGTGGTGGTGCACCCTTGTAATCCCAGCTACTCTGGAGGCTGAGGCAAGAGAATCACTTGAACCTGGGAGGCAGAAGCTGCAGTGAGCCTAGATCCCACCACTACACTCCAGCCAAGACTCCATCTCAAAAGAAAAAAAAAAAGGACATAAAATAGTATAAAATGTAGGGAATGAAGAGCTACAATTTTAGATAGAGAAATCAAGACTGTCTTTGCGGAGATGACAATGAAGCAAGCGTAAATGATAAGGAGGAACCAGCCATTTGAGGAAACGTTCCCATCAGAGGTAACAGAAAATTCAAAGCTTATGAGGCAAAACAAAGGAACAGAAAGAAGTTGAGTGAGAGGCAGGCAGGGGTCTGATCATGAAGTTTGCATTTTCGTCTGGGTGGGATCGAAAGCCACAGGAAAATTTTCAGTGGAGACGATCATGATTTGACATCAATACTATAAATTAGTATAAAGTTGAATTTATAATTTTATGTGATATATGGCTAATATGTGGAGAATTTACCACAGTGCAGCAATAGTGAAAACAGTGAGAGGGAGGATGTTGTGCTAGCCCAAGAAAGAAGTAGCAGTAGAAATGATGATAAATGGTCAGATGAGGGAAGTGCTTTAAAGCATAGTCACTGGTATTAGAAGATATAGAGTATGTGGGTGTGAACAAAACAGAGGCTATCCATTGGTATATTGTCTTTAGCTCCAAATCCCTCTATTGCCCTGCTATGAAACTAGCACATTTCTCCCTTGCTGATGGGCAGAATGCTAAACTAGGCTTCGTCATTACAAGGTGCTGAAGCAGCACTTGGAGAGGAACAGGCTTTGCTCCCTGGCTCTGGTACCTGCTCTCTCGTAGCAAGCTCCTGCCTAATGCACGCAATGCATGAGACCTCATCGTGGACAGCCAGCCCTGCCCCTCAGAGGGCAGCTTCCAGTGGTATTCAGTTCCTTGGGCAGATTCCCAGCACGGCCTGAGATGCAGTTTCTTCCCTTGGACAGCTTTTCCTAATACTCCTATGAGCAGCTTTTCAGCAAGTTCCATCAGCACAGCACCTCGGTGAACGTCTCCATCGTCCAGGGAACCCCACCACGCCCTTTCCCTCAAGGTCTGCATTTCTGTGCTGGGTGTGTGTGTATGTGAGGTGGGCTGGTGGGGGTGACAGGAGGGATTCCTTGTCCAGGTTTTGGTTTGTTTTTTTTGCATGCTTTGGCTCTGATTCAAAGATAATGTCTGCTCACTATATATCCTATTCCTGTATTCTTTAGACATCTCTTTACCTCTTAGTAGCTAATCTCTCAACACTTCAATCTCCTGTTATAGTTAATGATTAAACTTTTCCTGTTTAAAACACCAAGCAATTTCTGTCTCATAATTGGAACCTGATGGACACAAGGAGCATTGAGAATAACTTCTTGGTATTTGGTTCGCGGAAATGGGTAAAATGTGATGGCATTTTCTGAGATGGGGAAGGCTACTGAGGGAAGGCAATCCAGTGTTCTGCTCTGGTAAAGTTAAATTGAAGTTGCTTATTATAAGTAGAGGTTTCAGGTGGGCAGTTTTATATATGTAGCTGGAATCTAGGAGGGAGGACAGAGTGAGAGATACAAATTGGTGAAGATTAGCATACAGATCACATTCAAAGCCACAAAACTGGCTTGGATTTTTAAGGGAAGTGTAAAGAGAAAGGCAGGAAGGTTGCTGAGGAGGAAGCCCTGTGCACTCCAACCATTAGAAACTGGGGAGAAGAGGATGAATAGCAAATAAATGGAAATGGAATACTTCATGCGGTAGGAGAAAACCCAAGAGCAGGAGACATTTTAGTAATTAAATGAGGAATTTTCCATAAAAAGACATTGCTCAACTGCATCCTACCTTACTTTGAGATTGAGTAAGCTGAAGACTCAAACTTAACCATTGAATTTTATAATTGATACCATTAATGACCTTGACAAAATTGGTATGGTGGAGTCAGGCATAAAAGAAACTATGGAACTGGGCCAAGGGAATCATGGAAGGTGAGAAACTGGAACCAGAATGCAGCTTTGGGCAAATCACCTAAGGTCAGGAGTTTGAAACCAGCCTGGCCAACTCAGTGAAACCCTTTCTCTACTAAAAATACAAAAATTAGCCAGGTGTGGTGGTGGGCGCATGTAATTCCAGCTACTCAGAAGGCTGAGGCAGGAGAATTGCTTCAACCCAGGAGGCGGAGGTTGCAGTGAGCTGAGATTCTGTCATTGTACAGCCTAGGCAACAAGACCAAAACTCTGTCTCAAAAAAAAAAAATGCAAGTGTTAGTTTTAATAAGTTTTCCTATAAAAACTTATAAAGGGAGGCAAAGCAATAGCATGGCATTTACTGGAGATGATGGGAGTGGTTTTGTTTCATTACTACAGTATCATTTATGCAGATATGGATGGTTCAGTAGAAAGAGAAAATGATGGTGTAGGGGTGTGAGGCCACAGTAGCAGAGGCAAAGTCCTGAGTGAACAAGAGAGGATGAGGTTTGTGGAATAAGTAGATATTTATATACCAACACTCAAAATTTGGTTGTTTCATAATTTTGGAGCATTTTTATTTCAAAAAAATTATTTGCATTGATCTTTTAGGGTAGTGTCTTATATTTAAGTGTCTTTAAAGGATTTGTGGCTTTAAAACATCACTGCATACAAAACTTATTAATATCATACACTAGAGTTGCTTTGATTTTTTTCATTTAGCTCAATAAATCTGTAGTGAATATGTTAACGCTCATATTTTCTAATAATTCTGCATGACTCTCCTTGGCAGGCTGGATGTTATTCTCATCGTGTCCTTCTGTGAATTTATTCACAACACAGTTCATGGCATATACATTTTTACTTTGTCAGATCTTTTTAAAACCATTCAAGGCCAAGTGTGGTGGCTCACACCTGTAATCCCAGCACTTTGGGAGACTGAGGCAGGCAGATCACCTGAGGTCAGGAGTTTAAGACCAGCTTGTCCAACATGGCAAAACTCTGCCTTTACTAAAAATATAAAAATTAGCCGGGCATGGTGGCACATGCCTGTAATCCCAGCTACTTGGGAGGCTGAGGCGCAAGAATCACTTGAACCTAGGAGGCAGAGTTTGCAGTGAGCTGACATCATGCCATTGCACTCTAGCCTGAGTGACAGAGTAAGACTCCGTCTCAAAAAAAAAAAAAAAAAAAGAACATTCAAACACACCAACCAACTGGAACAAACTTCATTTTGACATGTTTAACATTCTTGATCTTTTAATATCCATAAAAGGCAGAATTAATTTTAATCATCAAATATATCAAAAGTCAGGACTTTAAGAGAAATTGAGAAATTCAATGTGTGTCCACTTATTGATTGTTTATAACTAATTTCAATCTCAAATAAAAATTTATTTTTAAAAAAACTTTGACAGATCTTTCTGGAGCAATGTGTCATCTGTTGTTTATTGATAACAACAGCAGATACAGTACTTGTTTTGTGTCCATGGTATACCGAAACTGACCAAAGGGTATCTAAGGCCAAATACTGGAAACTGGCCAGTATTATCAAGAAAATTGTCTATGTGTGGTTCTTAGCACAACTACCATCTTGCAGGTTACATAATTATAATCTTATAAATGATGTTTATAGTATTTCTAGTACATTATGATATAATAAAAATAAAATGAGTTATAAAAATATATCTCTGAATATATCATTAAATATGTTTTACTTTAAGAAAAACTCGGTGCATCATTATTGCATTTCTTATTTCCCTGGAAAAACTAAATTTTATTATGGACGAGCAACTCTCATTTGTGGATGGCAGGCTACTTGGAGGTCTACTGACATTGGGTGGGGGAAGTTTGTACACCAAGAAAGGGCAGTTTCTTTACTCCAGAATCATTCTGGGTACACAGAGCTGACCACTTTACACAAGGGAATTAATAACCATGCAAAAGAAACTGCAGCTCTAGTAGAGCTTTTCATAATCCTTACAGCCTCTCTCCTGCCCTTGGGCACTTAACACCAGGAACTGGTAATCAATCTCCAATTTTTGCATTTAAGTGGAAGCCTCTAGGAGCACCTCATAATAAGGAGACGCTGAGAAGAAGCCACTGACACAGTTGATACGGAAAATTAAGGCTTGGCGATCTCTAATCATTTAGGAATACAGGAATAAAGGGAAAAAACTACATGTGGCCAATAACCTGAACTACTCAAATGGTAGAAAGAGCACATTTGAAAAGAATTTTCTGAATGAGACAGAAAGACATTGTAGACAGTACTGGTCAATATTAAACCACTCATAAAATGCAGAATACATGTTTTCTATAGAACTAGAGGTTAAATGTGATCTATGTTAACAGATTGTGATAAAAATGGAGATGAGGCAGAAATTTAATTTTAGGAAAGTTTACGAAATAAGGTTGTAAAACTAAATATGCAATAAATATTTAAATGCCAAGCAAAATTTTGAAGATGGTTGTGACAGGAGGAGAGAGACAATTGTTTCAGAACAGAGATCTGGCTCTCTTTCTAGTCTAACTAAGGAAATAGTGACATGGGAGTGGCTGTAAGCGGGGATTGAACCTAGAACAAGATGCCAGAGAAAGCTTCCGTCCTATTGTAAGAATCATGGAAGAAACGTTTTTTCTAGATTCAGTGCTGAATGGATTATATTCTAAAAGAAAATGTAGGATTAGCCAGCAACTCGCCTCCTGAAAAGATAATTTGGCCTCAAGGTAATCAAGTAGCGTTCCTCTCCTACCTAGAGAAGACCCTGGAGTTGGAGAAGCAATGGCTTTGGGATGATAAACCTCGAGATGGAGAAGAAAATTTGTCTCAAGTTTCTTTGTCTACTCAGGGGCATGCACAGTAATTTGACTGCTTGTAGAGTTCTTAGCCATGATATTTTAAACCAAAATCCAATAGGCATTGCCTTCCATTTTCTGATATTTAGGCTGTGAAGGAAAATACTTAATACTTTTCAAATTGTTTTTCTTTCTATTAGAGGTAAACATTTCTCTTGCTGGCTTTTGTTGTACAAATTGTTTGTTCTTAAAATTCAAAGCATTCTCCAAGGATATATCCAAATGTGAAGTGTTTTCCACTTGCTTTCCCTATACTCAGTAGGTACTCTTGATAAGAAGACTGAAGTCTTTCTATGTCTCAGACTAGCTTTTTTCTTTCTAATATTTTAACTTTCTCCATCAGCTCAATTCTTGCCTGTTAAAGTTTCCAACATTATATATATATAACATATTTTATATCTTCTAATTTAAAAATCATTTATTGTGGTACATATGCATGACATGAAATCAACCATCTTAGCCATTCTTAAGTGTACAGGTCAGTAGTGTGCCCCATTGTTAAGCACAATGCTATGAAAATCATGGAATTCTGAGAGGCAAAGGACAACTCAGAGAATGGAGTACCCACTGGGCTGTGGTAAGAAGTGTGCTGTGTTATATAGAATTGAACATCACTGGAGAGGGGTCCTAGATGTCTTTCCAGACCCTCCTAAGGGTGCCAGAAGGCAGGTGTAGAGTTTGGCAAGTGTCCACTCCTGACATGTAAGATGATGCTTTCCCGAAAAAAAAAGGAAAACTCTTCCCACCTTTTTCTAAATTCCAAGGGATTCTTTTCTTACTTGACTTAGAGATAAGCTGGAGATATTTATCCAAACTCTTTGATCAGGTTGCCAGTGGTTATATCTTTGTAACCACACCTTGTTCTCCATGAGATCCAAGGCCCAGATCAGCAACAAAGGGCAGGAATCATTCGTTGCTAATGACATAAACTAGTAGGACAAACAGCAAATAAAAGAAACCATACCCTCTAGCACCTTCTTACCTCGTGTTCAAACCTGTCTTGTTTGTTTGCTGCCTCCATTGCCCTGTCTTCCAAAAGCAGTCATGTTAGCTTCGGACTCTGGAGCAAGGCTCTTTCAAGCCCCTCCTGCTCTCAGCTAGTGGTTCTCTTACCCGGGTCTCATTTCCTCAACAGCTTCTGCTGGGTCTTCAGAATCCCCTGGTTTCCAATACCCATGGGTGTCCCTTGGTATGTTGGAATCCCTGGCATTATCCCAGCAATTCTGCCATCCCTGTGCCCTTTTACCAAGGAGCCCTCAGTACCAACTATTTGCAAAATGCTGTATTGGCCCCTATAACAAGAAGAGCTTCCTTGCTCCTACCAGTCTCAGTACACGTGAGAGTCTTTGGTCTATGTCAAACAGGGGAAAGTGGTCAAAGTCTGTCCAGTCAAAGCTCTGACGACGTCACAAATTCTAACATCACACCAAAAGCCAATAACTGAGAATGGATTGGCTCAATACCCTCCTTCAGAAAAACTGAATCTCAACCCAACAATGGAGTTTTAATGTCAGCTTCATTGAAGATGATTTGGGGAAGCAGGAAGGATTTATTAGCACCTCTTGAATCACTTTATACAAAGTTCACTTCACCTACAAGTGAAATAATCTTTTTCTACCTGATTTATATGAAGTGGAGGAGGAAAGCAGGGGACTCAATGATCCTTTCACAGGAAAATTAAGAAATAAACAAAAACCAAGTAACATCTCTTTTAATGGGTGCCTGAAGAGATCTTTCTAACGGGACCTCAAAAATTATTATGCCTGAGTTAAAAATCTGGTAGATATTGACCAAGAGCCAATCTGAGAGTGGTGTGCCTCAGAAAAATGCATTTTTCTTATTAAAAAAGAAACTACACATGTGTATTTTCTTCACATTTTTCTAAAAGTTGCATTTAATTGCTGTAAAGCAAAGGAAGTAATTTAGAATTGAATGAAGATGAGATATTTCAAAAACATAAATACTTTTCCAGTTTATAATGTTAAAATTTATAAATTTCCCTCTTATATTGCCCCTTCACGGTAGTTCAGTGGTTCTCAACTTTCTCAGACCCAATACCTTGCTTTGTATCACAAATATTTGGTAATACCTCTACCATTCTAAAATAAAATAAAACTTACAGATAATTTTACTGTCTCAAAATGGAATGTATATGCTTTCTACAGTAATAATTTAAACATACATATTATTTTTATGTATAATATTCTCACTGTAATATAAATGAGTAATGAAAAGAAAAGTTACCAATAATAAAATAGTATGTAATTCAGTGTGTAAATGCTCAAGCATAATCAAGTAAAGAGACAAAATGAGTCAGTCTGATTACATACACCTGTATGTAATAGCTCTTGAATGCAATAGATGCAAATATTGCTTACAGGTGTCTTGTGTCTTATGTTAACGTCATAAATGGTATTGCTACCTATCAAATCATTTCCAAAGGGCTGAACGACCCCTGGTAAAGTCCAGAGGAAATCAAAATAAAGTCTTTCTTTAATCCATGATCATTGCATTTCCAGAAAATTCAGAGAATTAAAGTTTTACAAAAAAAAAAAATACTGTGTGTTTATGAAAACTGGATAAAACCTGATAACTGCTCTATTATGATCATGTTTCACTTCATTAATATCTAATAGAGCATTCAAATACAGAGCAAGGCCTGATAGTTCTTTATTGTATAGACAATTATGTGCAAGGCAAGATGTCTATTTCTTGGCTCCCACCGCTAAATACTAATCCTAGTGCTCTCCTACAATGGTGATACTCAAAAATGGCCCTAGAGGCCAATGTCACCCCCAGTCCCAAATGAGATTCATTTCTGTACTGATTAAAGACAAAGAACAGGAAAACTGAAATTTTTCTATTTACTCCATAAATACTGATGAAAAAGATATTTTATTATTATGAAATATTGCATTTCTATATTTTGAGTAACATTTCTAATAAGCCCTTTATTATGATGTGTGAAAATAAACTAGTGTTATATTACTATTAAAACAGATTAATACAGAGATTAACTCTTTTGAATTGCCTGACCTCAAGATATCTAAAATCTGGAAGAGAGTATGAAATAATCTACAAGGTAATGAAATTCTCACAAATACTTTTAATTTTTTTTAAGTACATTAATAAGTGTTATAAATTTTCATGAAAAAATTATCAGGGGTCTTGGTAATTGTCTTGTAAATTTTATGGTTCAAAATGAGAAAGAAAAAATGTAGAAAATAAATGAGTAAAAAGACCAGAAAAAAAGAAATATTATTTTTTTTAAAAAAGGACAGATGAAAGAATATGTAAAACAGAAAATATATGGAAACAAGTCATGTTTGAACAATGTTGCTACTTTTGCTTCCTCAGAATTAATTTATATGGCTCAGTAATATTAGTGACCACAAAAATTCACAGGGATATTTCTTATTCATCTGAGAAATTTGTGAATCCACAGAGTGATAATAAATTAAGAAAAATTTTTAAATTCTAAAGATATACCTCGATGAAAATAATTCTCTTAATTCATTCAGTTATTCTATTCATGTTACTAATTACTTCAGGTTTTCTGAAGCATTAAATATGAAATTGGATCAGTTACTGGGAAAATTTTTAGAGGATAAAACATTGACGGCAATAGAAGTATGGGCAGGAGGAAAAAAACCCAAAAAGCAAAAACCCACAAGCCTGTGTATTAACAGTCATAGATATCCTTGAAATAAAATCAGTTTAACATGCCACATGTCACAAGTTATTAATAAAATTTTATAGAAAGTAACTCAGAATTTGGAAAAAAAATCCAAATGATTTTATTACAATGATTTTAAACTTTTAAGTTCAGGGGTACATATGCAGATTTGTTACATAGGTAAACATGTGTCATGGGAGTTTGTTGTACAGATTATTTCATCACCCAAGTATTAAGTCTAGTACCCATTTGTTATTTTCCCCATAGTTTAAAGGATTATAATTTTATTATGTTCGAGTACATTTTATTTATCCATTCTTCAAATATTCAGAAAACCTTCTTCATGCAGCCTAATCTCAGAGTCTAAAGTAATGGCTTTCTATATACTTCTCAAAAGTCTTCTGTTAAAAACACAGTTTTCATTTATTTAAAAGCATATAATTTTAAGGGTGGAAGGGAGCTCTAAAGATTTCAGTATAAGCTTCTGTCCCCACTAAAAATCTTAATTAACTGTGGCCCAGGACATTTAGAAATTCTCTCAAAAAACAGAAGAGAAAAAAATTTTAATCACTTCCCTTGGGAACGCCTTTTAATGCATACCAGCACATTGGTCAGGAATATCCTCTAAATTAGAGTTTCACCATTATGTAGATATGTCCAGTAAGCTTTCAAATGATTTTTGGAGCAACAATGCAGTTGGTGATATTGAGGGAGTTGATCTCCATGTCCTTAGACGACCTTTTACAGGACAAATTTTAAAAACCTTGTTATAACAGAAGGCCATGAGTTCTTTTTCTCTTCGTTTCTAAATAGATGACTTCCCACCTGAGTTACGATACCCTACAATTTTTTTTTTTGCCATTTTCCCCCCTTATCAGTTTTTATCAGGATGTGAGATGAATGGGATATCTAATTTGGTTAGTCAAGGAGAGTTTGTGTCTTTGGAGCTGGGTTGTGGCCAGGATTTACTTACCTAAGGTGAAGTGGGATGAAAAGAACTAAAGGGCTGAGTCCAGTCCAAAAGCTAAGAAAAAACCATGCTTCAAACAGAGGCAATTAGAATGAACTAATGAAACTCTAAAACTCTTAAGACCTATGTCACCTGGATGGATGGGCCACACAGACATTCTGTATTGGAAAATAATGTAATATCACAACTCCAGGTAGATTCAACATCACTGGTCTTTGCATGGGCATCACTCATAATGACTACATAAGGGCTCTGAGATTTTATAGTCCTTTTGTTTTGGGTAGATCAAGGCATGGTTTTGATCAAGTAATGAAATACCATTCTTAACTCCTCTATACCCATTTTTATAAAAGAAGCAAATATGAATAACGTAGTTTGTGACTAACGGCACAAAACACAATTCCATAAGTCAATTATCTTTTGCTTAAACCAGTGGCTTCCCCCAAAGACAAAGAGAAGCAAATCATAGCAACTAATTGCTGTTACACTCAGGAAGATTTCATTATAAAATGCAACATTGCTGTTACAGGCCTTGGAGTGTGTCACAACATTCAAGTAATAGATCCTAAAGAACTGATAGGGAAGGAAACAAACAAGGATGATCCCTATAAAAAATAGGTTTTTCAGTTGAGCCCAGAACTCCTGGTGGGATAGTAAGGAGTGGCGCAGCTTCTGCACCATAAACATAATGATGAAGATCTGGAAGACCAAGAGAATCACAGCAATGGCTATGACAAAAGTGACTATCATATAGTTGATGACTTTCACATGCACGTGAGCAAGCTCTTTGTGAAATTTAAAACAGTGCTCCTCATTGTATTCCTCATAAATTCCATACCGAGAGACAACCACGGGTACCACAATGACAATCACCAGGGTCCACATGCCAGCACTGGCAGCCACAGCATGCAGTTTTCTGTAGAATTCCACTTTGTCTCTGCACTTGAAGAAGATGAGGTACCTGGTGACCAGGATCACCACATAGAACAGGAACGTGAGGTACATGTGGATGTGTAGCATAGCACTCACAAATTTGCAGAAGGGCAGCCCAAACGTCCAAGTCTTCTTGATGAGGTAGATCAAGCGGAATGGCACTGTCAGCAGAAAAACGCTATGGATCACCACCAAGTTAATGACCGCCATGGTGGTCACTGACCGGGTGTTCATTTTCACCAACAGGAACAGAATGGAGATGACACCCACCAGCCCTCCAATGAGCACTACGAAGTAGAGGCTGATTAAGTGGGGTGTCAGTATAGGATCACAAGAGGAATTCCTCGAGGTATTGTGGCCAGCCATACTTGGGAAGTCACCTGGAGGAGACAAAGCAGTAGAGTGACTGACAAGCTTTCAGAGCTTTGTAACTATCTTCTTTATAGCACTGACAGTGTGGCTTTGTCATTTATCTGCTTACATGATGTAAACTTTACATGCTTTAAGAATGAAGATGATGTCCTATGAATGTTTACATACCCTAGACCCAAAACACAGTAAGCCACTGATTCTTGAACTTCAATAGAAATAAAAATCGAATCTTAATCTTCAAGTTGCCCCCCAAGAGACACACATGCAGATAAGACAATTTACATAAAACTTCAGGAGAATTGCAGACCATCTGGAGCTGATACATGGATACTAGTACTACAGTAACCCTTTAAAAAGTTGTAAGATGGATAGAAAGATCAGTGGATGCACAAAGCATACAATTTTTTTTTTCTTATGGGCATGATTGTAATTCTCTAATTCTTACTTATTAGCAAACGACCCAAGAATATTCATACTTAATTCCTTTAGAATACTGATTAATTTGACCAAAATAAAATAATCTAAGTCAAGGCAGCAGCAAGCAATAGGAAGGTTTATCTGAATTTCTCATTATAGTTATGTTATCATCCAGCAGTGAGGCCTTGCTAAGCCTTCCCATGGGCCCCACTGAAAATGTAACATGTCTCCCAGCTCTCCTATCTCTTACCCTCAAAGGTCTTGCAAATGCATGACAGAGCCATTGTCATTTCTCCTCTGCACTCCTGAGAGACCCTCTCCACAAATACTCTCAGTTCTTTCTAATTCAGTCACCACATTCTTATTCATTACTTGCTATAAAAGATTTCATAATCTTTTAATTTCACGAGGAAGGTCATGGCAGGTTTTCTATCTAAATCTCTTCAATGGCTTCACATCTCTTCTAAGATACAGATTGATAGCCTTATATGTGTGGAATATTCTGGGTTACAGTGGCAAAATGTAATCCCTTGGTACAAAATTCAAGCAATAATCAAGAGATGAAATTGGCAGGTTTTAATGGATTTGATATGGGGAAGTGAGGAAAAAAGAAGTGTCTTGATACTCTCAGATTTCTGACTTGAACAATCGTGTTATTAGAGATATGCTTACTGACATCAGGGAGACTAAGATTTAAGAAAGAATAGTAATTGAATTATGCACTCATTCCCTGACCTTTGTAATGCATATGCAATTATTCTTATTCATTTATTGAATGTCTCTACTTACAATGGAATATTACCCAGCAACAAAATGAACCAACTTCTGATACACACAATACTGACGAATCTCAAAAACATTACACTAAATTATGTATTCTCAATGGGGTGATAGCGCCTCTTAAGGGGCAAAACATTTTGAGGTGTGAAAAAAAATCTTACTCTGTATAAAGCACAGTTGAATATACAGTACATAGACATATAGATATATCTGTGGTATCAACATTTCATAAAGGGGAGAGAGACAATTAGGGAAAAAGATTCATTAGAGGGACTGAAACAAAAATAGAAAGTTGAGAAACATTACTAAATGAAAGATACCAGCCACAAAGACTATATATTGTATGATTTCTTTTTCTAGAAAAAGAAAAACTAATGGACAAAAAGCAAATCAGTTAGCCCAAGGTCTGGGTTGTGGGAAAAAGGACTGGTTTCCGTTTCATATCATGTTGGTTGCCATTGTAGTCATTCATAAAAATTCATTGAATTGTATGCTTAAAATTGGTTATTTTATTGCATATAACTTATACCTCAATGAAACTTTTTTAAAAAGATAAAAATAACCCAACCTCAGGGAGCCTTCTGCATTTGTGGGCATGGAATACAATTTCAAGGAATTGTGACTCACTTAACTTGACATTTTTTTGTTGGCTCTGCAACGTCTGTCTCATGTTATACTGTGCAATCTCTCTACTTGCCTGTTATTTTTCCCTGTAGAAAAGTAGTTTTATCTAGGAGACATGAAATTAAATGGTGTTCACATGTGAGTCAAGAATGAATGTGCACCATAAGTTCTGCTCACCATTTCCTTTGGCTATTGGCCTAGTAGGATTGACTCCTAATTGAAGAGAGTAAAGTAAGTAGCATACCACTTGTCTCAAGTCCTTGTTCTTATTATAAACTGCCATGATCATTGCCAAATATCACAAACACATGTTAAACATCTCCTGTGTTTCAGGTCTACACTACATCCTTGCCTATACTTTGTCTTATTTAATTTAATGCTTACAACAGTTCTATGAATTGTGTAATGTATTATTATACTGAATTTTAGATGACAAAACTGAGCCCTAGCAGAATAAGTCATTTGACCAACATGTCCAAAATACACACTCCCCAAAACTCTTTCTTATACATTATGGAGAAGCATTGTGAATTTCCTAAGTCCAAGTTTCTAAATCTTAATGTAAAAAGGAAACGAAGCCATGAAATTTGGTTCTACTCCCATGGCTGTAAGCCAATATATCTTGTAAGGTGCTTTTCTCTCTTTTTGAATAGCCTATTTTCCCATTCCCTTCACTTGGTTTATAGTCAATCCCATAGGTTAGTTCACTCAATATTCATCCAAACCCTTTCTGGACTGCTTTTCTATACAGACTTTTTGCATCTAGAGTGCTTGTATGTGCCTTAGTTTCTGCTAGTCTGTTGCATTATTGCAAAACTTGGAGGCAAAAGTGAGCCAAATGAGGGATGTCAACATTCAGAGATTAGACCACAGGTGTCTAATCTTTTGGCTTCCCTGGGCCACATTGAAAGAAGACTTTTCTTGGGCCATATAGGAAATACACTAACACTAATGATATCAAATGAGCTAAGAAAGAAAGAAAGAAAGAAAGAAAAGAAAAGAAAGAAAGAGAAAGAAGAAAGAAAAAGAAAAAGAAAGAAGAAAGAAAAGAAAGAAAGAAAAAGAAAGAAAGGAAGGAAGGAAAAAGAAAGAAAGGAAAAGTTTTTTAAAACCACATAATGTTTTATGAGAGTTTACAAATTTGTGTTGGGCTACATTCAAAGTCATCCTGGGCCTGGGCCACATGTGGCCTATGGGCACAAGCTGGATAACCTTGGATTAGACCATTTGACAAGAGAATAGTAGGATTATCTGGTTTCTCTGGGATTGCTGTGATATAATCCTGTATTTCAAATACTAACATGATATATTACAGATAATTTCAATAACATTTTACACTAAATGTAAATAGAGTAAATAGTCCAATTAAAAGATAAAGATTGTTATACTGAATTAAAGAAACAGGATCCAGCTACACGGGATTCACAAAAGACATATTCAATACAGGAATTATAATAAAAGTGATATATTCATTATGAAATTTCCTCTTTATTTCAAATAATGATTTTTCCTTGAGATCAATTTCTTGACACACTCGAGCATTTTTGTTTAGTGTGTGTACTTTATATCTTCTTCCCATTTTCTTGCAATCTTTATGATTATTATATTTAAATTGTACCTCTTATGAATAGGAATTTTGCCTCTTCCTTAAAATGCTATAAATTTATGACATTTTAATTCCATTTACCCACTCCCTTCTTCTGTCTTTAGTGTTCATGCATTTTATTTCTACATATCTATTAAACCCCACACAATATTATTGTATTGTATCATTTAACATTCAATTCCCAGTCATTTATTTTTGTCCATTTAGTTTTCTTATTCATTGATTTTTATATCTTCTTGAATTTCTGTGTTTCCTTTGGATATAACTTTCCTTCTACTGAAGAACTCCGTTTTAAATTTCTTTTAGTACAAATTTCTTAGGGATAAATTCTCTAAGCTTTCATATGTGTGTGTCTGGAAATGTTTTCATTTCATCATTATTTTTATGATATATTTGCAAGGCACAAAAGCCAAGGTTGGCATTTCCTTTCAATACTTTAAAGATGCTATTACATTGTCTCCTGCTTTTTATCATTGAGACTTCAGTTGTCAATATTGCCATTGCTTCTATTAAAGTGAAAGGTCTTTTTTTTTTTTTTTTAAGATTTTTTGCCTGGTTGGGTTTTTTTTCCCCCTCTGTTTATACTGTTTGGGAGTTCTTAAATTTACAGGTTAATGTCTTTACCACTTATGGGAAATAATTGGTTTTACCCCTACATATATTTCTTTGTCCTAATCTATTATCTCCTCTTAAACTTCAGTTATAGTTATGCTAGACATTTTAACTGTTTCCCTTCTGTCTCTACTTTTTTCTGAATTTTATATACATTTCATCCATCTTCTCTTCCCTTCTTCCATTTGGAGATATATATATATATATTTGGAAACAGAGTCTTGCTCTGTTACCCAGGCTGGAGTGCAGTGTCACGATCTCAGCTCACTGCACCTCTGCCTCCCATGTTCAAGCAATTCTCCTGCCTCAGCCTTCTAAGTAGCTGGGATTATAGGTATCCACCACAATGCCCAGCTAATTTTTGTATTTTTAGTAGAGATGGGGTTTCACCATGTTGGTCAGTCTGATCTCGAACTCCTGACCTCAGGTGATCTGCCCACCTCAGCCTCCCAAAGCGCTGGGAATATGGGCGTGAGCCACTTCGCCCACCCTGGATATATTCTTGATCAGTACTTTTATCTTTGGCTGTTTCTATTCTGTTGTTAAACCAACTAGAGTTCTTAATATCAGATATGATATACTTTTAATTCTAGGATGTGCAAGTCTTATACATTCTACTTTGGGAAGTTTTCTCATCTATTTCATTTTCTTCATCTTTCCTTGGATTTATTAAATGCTTTAATCATAGCTACTTCAAAAGCCTTTTGTAGAACATTTGTAGATATATTTCTATTATATATTTGTGATGTATTTCTATTATATGTTTTGTTTTCTCTTGGTTTTCCATTATGTGATCTTATCCTTTGATATATCTAGTAATTTACTAGTAAGTTCTGAATATTTTTCTTACAAAAGGTAGTGGTTCCAAGTAATGTTCTTTTCCTTGAGCAGGGCCATCCTTTCTGCCACTATACTAACATTATTTTGAGTCAAACCTTGTCTGCAAGGCTTAGTGTACTTCTAGGTCTCCTTAACCCCCTCTGTACTTTCAACTCTAGTCAATAGTCTTATCTCTGACCTCTTTTTCTGATGAATCTGGCCTGACTTCAAATCCTGATCTTATAAAACTGCTGTCATCTTTGCTATATTTTGCAGATGTTTTAAGACTTAGGATTTTAGTTTCCCATCCCCAAGAGCCCCAGAATTCATCAAAATGTTTTTATGCATTAGTGAAGAACTTGAATTCTCAGCTCTAAATTTAAAAAGCTACTATGGTGAAAGAAGTTGGTTTGAGCTTTTCTCTCCTCTGGAGTCAGGACCTCTTCACTAATTGCCTCAGCTGTGCTCCACTGTC
Source organism: Cheracebus regulus (assembly GCA_963574635.1). Classification (NCBI taxonomy): domain Eukaryota; kingdom Metazoa; phylum Chordata; class Mammalia; order Primates; family Pitheciidae; genus Cheracebus; species Cheracebus regulus. Next base: position 15,953 of record CAUYQU010043458.1, on the reverse strand, counting down.
TTCAAGCAAATAACTTCTGTATTTTACTTTATTTGATTTCTTGAATTATTCCTGGTGGGAGCTCTGATCAGTTGATCAACCTTTCATCCCATGAAGATGCAGAAGCTAAGGCAATTTTAAATGTTTCAGTAGTGCAATAAATTCTTATAGTCTTGAAAATAATTGAATTAACAAGAGAAAGGTAACTTCCTCCCCAACATACAAAGATTAGTTCCCTAACTTTTATAAATTTCTATTATGATGTAAATATGTTGTAGTAGTGTTATTTGTACATTTTAAAGTACATTATCTAATCCCTGCTTACAGCAGCCACACTCCATAACAGCTTACCTTCACTCAATGCCTCAAACTCTTTTTTGCCTTAGCACCAACACCTCTTCTCTTCCCTCTTCACCCATCTACTAATCCTTCAGGCCTCAAGTATAAGAAATATTCTTTTGCATATGGGGTACTATTCTAGGGATTGATGGGAATTTTCAATCATTTGACCTAAATTTTCTCTCTCCTTTTCTTTCAGACAGATACCTCGCTCTCTCATGTGCATGACTTGTTTGGAGCCATGACTATATCCAGTGCCCGACCAGCAGAGCTAGACAATCACCTCCCCACCTATTCAGGTACAAGGAGGATTGCTGCATATTCATAACAGCCTGTTCTCTAATCCCTGAGAAGAGATGGGTATGCAGGATCAATATCATGATTTTATCAATATTACATTAAAGAACTGTATTCTCCAAATCGAAGATGATAGACTGGACAAAAAAATGTGGCACATATACACCATGGAATGCTATGTAGCCACAAAAAATGATGAGTTCGTGTCCTTTGCAGAGACATCTAGGATGAACCTAGAAACCATCATTCTCAGAAAACTAACACAAGAACAGAAAACCAAACACCACATGTTTTCACTCATAGATGGGTGATGAACAATGAGAATACTTGGGCACAGGAAAGGGAACAACACTCACAGGGCTAGGTGGGGGGCGGAGGGGAGGGTAGTGGGGAGACAGTGGCAGGGGGGTGGGGAAATGCCTAATGTAGGCAATGGTTGGGGGGATGGAGACAGCAAACCACCATGGCATGTCTGTACTTATGCAAGAATCCTGCAGGATGCAGGGCATGCACATGCACCCCAGAGCCCAAATACTATTAAAAAAAAATTTTTTTTTAATCTGCAGGTAATTCTCATTCAAATTTTAATTTTAGCAGTGTCATATTTATCCTTCAGGGAATATTTCTTTGTACAGTGGTTTATTTCAATGGCAATTAATAGCAACACCAATTCAACCAAAGTAAACATATTTGTTTGAACTTAGACTGTTAAATATTTCCTAGTCTATTAATTTATGTCTGTTAGAGTTGGATGCCCACAAAGAATGAAGGAAATTTTGAGCCTTTTCACAAAATGGAAAGTTCAAAGCTTAACAACCTTGAAAGGAAATGTCTTCATTGCTAAAAAATTGAGCACATACAAAAATGATAAATGCTGCTCAGAAATGCTTCCAATGCCTCATTTCAGAATAATAGGTTGCTATTTTGAACCATCCCTGAGACTGGAGAAAAGCCAAGAGAATGTCTGAGAGACACCGTGAGCTGTGGAGCAGTAAGCCTGCCAGGTGTGAGACAGACAAGCCTGAGAGGCAAACACCATGGCCATGGCTGTGCCCTGGGGCCATGGAACAAGGCAGCCAGCACCCACAGTCACAACAGCAAGTGTAACTGATGGCTTCGACATGTGTTATATACAGAACCTGCCATGTGTGGTTAAAACAAACACTTGCAGGTAAGAAATGTGCAGGCTCTGATCAAATGAAAAGCTCTGTTTTCCTGGATGCCAACTTTAGATGATGTATGTTTTGATTTCTTAATATTCAGGTTCAGGTTTTGAAATTTATCCTGAGCTTTGGGACACAGACACTTTGAAGAGAAAATAACTGAAGCTTACAAGGTGCCCAGGATAGACTGTTTGAGACACACTTGTTATTAAGTGTGAAGATCCACCTCACACTTAATTTTATGGAAAAATACAGCATATACCCTAGCTCAGAATTTGGGACACAGTAGGTGTCAAGTACTTCTGTAATGATTCAGTATATTCATGAAAGAAAGAAGGAGAAAGGGACATCAAGAAAGTGGGGGAGAAAGAGAGGAGAAAGGTGGAAAAAAACAAAGAAAAGGAATAAGGAAAAGAAAGAATAGAAGAAGATGAAGGGAAAACAGGAGAGTAGGCTCTGAGGGTCCCAGCCAGGGATGCTGGTGTCATAATCAGGCATTGAACTGACCGTAATATTTTCCTGATTCAAATGTCTCAGTTATTCTCCCAGCTGATTGTCCAATATACTTTTGCTAAGGAATGCAGCTGATCCCAGGAAAACCTGAAAGAAGGTAAGAGAGAGGTAGTTTCTGCTTCCATGGAGACACTCCGTTCCAAATACAAGAAGCCAGGGAATTTTTTAAAAACAACATTAACAAGTTATTTGTTGATGCTATTTAGATATTTCACCTGTGTATCTTTGTTGCACTTTCTCTTCCCAAAATATTCCCCTCGTTCACATACTCTTGCACATCTTTGAGGTATAAGCTCAGACTGAATTTTCTTTCAGGCCCTTCAACCCCACCAGGACATTCTCAGTTGCTTTCTCAAAATGCTTTACAGGTGCCTCTCATTCCTTCCTTCATTGTCTTATTAATTTCTCTGTTTTAATTCTTTATTTTAGTCATTTGTGGACTTGTTTTTAACTTTGAACTTCTTGCAAAACTAGCATAATTTTTTTTAATAGTGGGCATGAGTTGTTAACTGAATGGGTGAAATAATGGTCAAAAAGGGCCTTGACTAGTTTAAACATTTTTTGGATATGGCCACATTTGGGTCTAGACCGACAACTGATGTCAGATTCCCAGAAATAAACTGCAGACCCAGAGCCAACCTTCTCAAGAGGGCAAGGTTGCCTCTCTGGCTGGCTGTGGATCTCCTTGCCCACATGGGGATCCCCTCTTTACCTCTGCAATTGACCTTGAAAGGTCATCATGAAGCCTTGCCTCAAACTCTGATTTTCCCCTGCCCTTCTATCATGTCTATGCTTAAAATCCTTCTTTGGTTCCTGTTAGAGAAAAGAATAAACTCTAAGTGCCTACCATGACATGTGAGCCCTTTGCAAGCTGGCCTCAGCTTCTATTTCAAGGCATGTCTCCTCTCTAACCCACTTCCTTCAGCCTCATCCTGTGACTCAGACTTACCTGCCATTCCTGTAATGTTCTCTATTATACCACCAGCTTGTTTCTTATTTCTCTAGGCTGCAAATGTATAGCTAAACAACTAGACTACAGTCCAAATGACATCATCAATGATTTCAATTCTCTTTTAAAAAACTTTCCCTGGCCTCACATTGTCAATGGGAGCTGTGGACACTGACATATTAGCTGACCTGACATACCAGGCCAGGTCTTGCTGGTCTTCGTAGCTCTAAACAAGCCTCTCTCCTATCCTGGTGCACCAGGATTCTCCCATCCTGCCTGCATGATTCTCTCATGATTCTGGTCTGATCTCGTCCCACACACAAGAGAGCTCCTCAGGTCTGTCTGCCTGAAGCTTGCCTAGCGGCTATTCCCTTGTATTTTACCATTCCTTTCCCAAAACCTTGCTCACACTGAGCCTTGCTTGGGCCTCAGTGGTCATTGTCCATGGCCTGAGGACGACGTCAGTGTCAGAAGTGTGATATGGAAGTGGTTTCTGTGGCTGTTTTATAAGTATCCTATGGTAAAGCCAACATCAGAGACCAGCCTACAAAATGAGAGTCCTACACAATTTGTAGAACCCTACAAAATAACATTAAATAATCCAAATGCTCATTAGCGTGTAGACCTTAGTCACCAAAGCACCTCCCCTCATCATTTTAAAACAGACAAATAAGTATGACCTACTTTGGGACGTCTTACTTCATTTACTAAACAAATGATATCACTCTAAGTGTCTATTTTCCAACAGGTAGCTAAGATTCTGAAATAAATAAAACACATTCCCGATTTAAATCTCCTTCTGTTTGGAAGGAGAGAAAGAGGCACATCAATTATTTACAGAAACACCAACAGGTACGTGAAAAATGCTGCAAGAATTCAGAAAGAGCAGTAGTTATTTAAGAGGTACTGGAGGATGATGGCATCAAAATAAAATAAAAGATGCTTGGGTATAGATATGTAGCAATTACTGGACCTTGAAGGATGCATTGAAGTTCTGGATGTAGAGAGGAGGAAATAAAGCACTCCAGGGAAAGAGAAGATTCTGGGCAAAAGCTTGGATGCACATTCAGAGAATTACTAATAGTTTGCTGTGCTTGAAACATTTGACACATGAGGAGAACGTGGGTGAGAATCTGTAGATGAGGCTTGCCATACACATGGGGCATGTTGCCACTCTAAGGATTTTCCATTTTATTCTGAAAATTATGAGGGATGCAGAGAATTTTAGAATACTAAATGACATCTCAATATTTCAATTTTGAAAGCTTGTTTTGGCAACAGAATAAAGAGTTGGAGAAGGGTTATTCAAGTTTAAATGTTATAAGGGTTGGAGCAAGGTGGCACCCACATAGGAGAGTGTGTCCCCACATCGGACAGAAATTGAAGAGTCTGCACTTGGGAAAGGAAAGTACATGCTTCAGGTACCTCCATCCACAACTGGTAACATCTTCATATCACATTCAACAGTAAGAAAACAAGGAATAGTCACTGGACATTTTAGGAACGCTAATGCCACATTAGATGGATAACAAACTTCCCAGACAAAAGAACTAACAGACGCGTTGGTTTGCTAAGAGGGCAAAGTGGAAAAATTAACTTTATATGTGCTCAGAGAGAAGAGAATGGTGTGAAATAAGACTCATAGCTATTTTAATTAAAATGTACCAAACCACACAATCAGTGGGTTTGTAAGAAGGTTGAGAAGACTCCCACAGATAGAACCAAAAAAGGCCAAGAAATGGAAGATTTAAAAGAAAAGCTAAGAAAAACCAAGAACAAAACTATTAATAGAAGTTCCAACGTCATCTGGAGACAGCAAAAATGAAATGCTCAGATAAATAATTAAAGGACATTTTCTACACATACAAAAGATAAAATCTTTATGTTGAAAGGTTCCACCCAGTGCTGAGTCAAACTACTAGAAAAGACTCACATTTAAACACATAAAGATGGAATTCAAATCAAAAAGAACAAATTTGCATAACCACTGCTATGTCTAATAAACATCTCAAACTTAGTATATTATAGGTTGAACTCCTGTGCCCCAGATATACACGTAAACTTCCTCCTTGCAAAGTCCTCGCAGTTTCACTAGTAATACTAACTCTATTTTCTACTGGCATAAGTGAAAAACCTTACAGTTATCCCTAATTCTTTTTTCTCCCCTAATTAACCTCCATTCCTTCAGCAAATTCTATCTCCTGTCTCTCATATTAGTCCACATACAGTCCCTGGACCAGATTTATTCTATAAAGTCTTTTTTAAAATAAAGGATATTACTGGTGCAGTTGATCAAATATTAACGCAGTCTGCAGATTTAATAGTAGAATTGCATCCATGTTATTTTCCTGATCTTAACCATTGCATGTGGTTGATTTTGACCATTGTATGTGGTTGTATGTGTTCTTATAAAATATACACTGCATACTATATGGCTAAGGGTAGCATGCTTTCAATTTGTTCTCAAATAGATCCCAAAAAATTAAAATATGTATCTACAAAAAGGGAAAAACCAACGTGTAAAAGATTACAATCTGGGAATCTAGGTGAAGGTTATATTGGAGCACTTTATATCACTCTTATAACATTGTAAATGTTTTGTGTAAAAGTATTTCTAAATTTAAAAATTATAAAATTTACATAAAATAAACATAGAGTTGGTGGACTCTTCATTGCCTACATTGCTACAACTGGAATTCAGCCACATTACCTCTCAGTGAGATTATTATAACAAGCCTGAGAATTCTCCTGTCTTTTATTCCTATCTCCCCTATTCCCAACTCAGCAACCAGAGTAATCTTTCAGAATGTACATTACAATATGTCATTCTTCTTATTCCAATCCTCCAATGACTTCTCACCCTCCTCAGAGTCAAATCAAGATTTGGAAATGGTCTGGAAGGCCTTATGGGGTGTGAGCCCTCCTCCCTGCTCTGCGTTTTGACCTTACCTCCTACAGTTTTCCTCCTCATTGATATTTGCCAACTAAACATCTTGACTCCTTGCTTTTCCTCAAACATCCCTGCCATGCCCCCATCTTAGGGTCTTTGCACATGAAATTCTTTCCTCTGATATCTACACCACTTGTTCCCACATCCCTTTCATGTCTCTGGCCACAGGTCACTTCAGTGATTCCTTTCCTGTCTTCCTATTTAAAACATTGACTCTCAGCCACTCCCCATTGCCAACGCCATGGTTCTGCATACCCTATGTCCATGACAGACCATATGCTGTGCTTGTTTATTTACCTTCTTGTTCCCTCCACTACAAGGCAAGCAACTGGAGGTCATAGGAAATATGTCTTACATTTTTACCTCCAACATCTGGAATAGCGTCCTGGAAATAATAACTTCTCATTGAATAATTGTTGAATGAATGAGACCAGACATCCTAAAAGTTATCTTAGAGGGAAAAAAGGCACCAGATGATCTATAAAGGAATTACAAACAAATTGACATCAGACTTTTTGACATCTTGAATGCTCTAAAAACATCTGAATGGTTTTGAAAGATTACTTTGTATTTAGAATTCTGCTTCCAACCAAACTAGCATTAAAGAGAGAGAAGAAAGGCATTTTCTCAGACACAAACACGCAGAAACTTGACCCCTCTCTGACCATCTCTGAATTATTAATGTATATTCTACCAAAATGAAAAAGAAGCCTAAAAGAGTAAAATACAGAACACCAAGAATATAGTAGCAAGCCAAAATGCAGTGAAACACATTTTAAATCTAATATGCTAATGACAACACAAAATTAAAACGCCCATTGGTTTCCACATGGTGGGAGTGAGGGAAATAAAAGAGAGAAATTGTATGTGAAGATTTTAGGTTTTTTTGTTTGTTTTTTTGGTTTTGTTTTGTTTTTTGGTGCGGAGGAGGTTAAAGGTACTATTTAAATGTAGAGAAACAAAAAAAATGAGTATAAATTACTGATGAAAATTTAAGAGCAATCATTTAGTGAACAAACGTTGCATATATGGCTCACAAATTATGAGAAAGAAAAATGGAACACAATAACAGCAGTAACAATCAGAGGCAGGAAGGAAAGGAAAAAAAAAACAGAAAACAAACAAGCAAACATGGTAAATAGCCACATTTTAAAATAAAAGAATGAAAAGTCCAGACATCTGAAATCACACAATTTATAATTTGTTCCTTCTTCCTCCTACAAAAAGGAGAAATTTTGCCTAACACTCTGTGACTATGCTTAAAACCACTGAATTGTGGTTCACCAACCATAAAGTCATCCTTTGGAAAAAAATGACTATTATGGTTGGTGAATTTATCTCAGTAAAGCCATTGTGCAAAAAAAGAGAGAAAGAAATTGTGTCCGAACTGAGCCTTGGTAATGAGGGAGGACCTGGAGAAATCTTGACAGAGAATCAATGCTGCTGATGACTACCTTCATTCATTTATGTCAGGGGCAGAGCAGGAAGCTCCCCTGATTAGAGGGGTCGGTGGATGTTGTGCCAGGAACCAGGAGCCCTGGGTTCCTCACTCTGCTCAAGATCACAGGCCTGGTCCCTCTGATGTGGCCGGTCATTCCTCCTTGCTCCCCACTCCATCCCTGGCTTCACTTCTTTCTGCTGTACTTTGAACAAATAGGACTGCAGATTCATCTTCTTGACCACTCAGTACAAGGAACCAGCCCTACCCAAGCCATGTTCTTCATAGCACTGATCACCACCATCTTACTTTTTCTTTGTCATTCTCTATATTCACCCCTGCTTCAAAGAAGGAAAGATCCATGAGAGTTGCCATGGTATCTCCATCTCTAGGACAGGAGGAACCCTTGGACCAGTAATCGGAAGACAAAATCACAAATTCTTAGTGTCAGAGTGAAACCTAGAGATTACAGCATCCGGTGCACTCATTAAACTGAGGAAGACACCAAGGCCCACACAGGGACCTTTGAAAGCTAGCAGGGCTGGTCACCGGCTAAATTCCAAGTCCTATGTCTTAGTCTTATCCCATGATACAGCACTGCTACAGCAGACTCCACAGGCGCAGAGAGACAGAAGACAGCTTCTAATCAGCAGAATTGTGCTTTAAGCCCAGCCCCATAAGCCTCATCTCAAGGGTACCAGTTGGGAGCCAGGATGGATGTCCAGCCCCAGCTAGAACAGACAGCACAGGTTGTTCTGAGAAAAGGTTGTCAGCAGACAAATGGCTTCCCTGCCTTTGAGCTCTCCTTAGAAGGAATTATAGTTTGTTGTGTTTGCAGGAAACAAATAGGAACAGTCTCTTTAATTACTCGCTCAGGGAAACCCAAGCAGCAGTTCATTCAATATATACTGAGAAAAGGCTCTGGGATGGCAGCTCCCACATTAAGGACCAACTCAGTATGTCTAAAAAACAAAAAAGAGTCTGTCTGAAAATATCTGAAGCAGTGTGAGAAACAATCAAAAAGAAATATCAACTCTAAAGAAATCCATTGGAGAGGATTATATGCCTAAGAAACATATAAAAATTGCCCCCTGCTTTGTTCATATTCGAATTCTCATAGTTCTCTTCCTCTGTACATCCTATTTCTGAAGTTTGAAAGGCATCCCTCTGGTTTTCTATGGTTTTTTTAACAGTACAAAAAATAACAAAACACATTATTTAGGCAGTTTCAAGTAAACTTAAATCTGCAACCTCACTCATCAAAGACATCAGTTTCAACCAAAGAGCAGGCTTTTGGATTTGAGGTATCTCTTCTCTCCTCACTTGAGGAGTTTACCATTGCTGCTGACTCTAGCAGGTGAGGATGCAAGTTCTGGTTACCTACAAGGGAAGTGGGAGCTGAAGCTCAGAGGCTTTGTGTCTGTATAGAGTGAGCCACACTGCTCTGCAAGGCACCCAGGGTCGCCCCTGCTGCCACCTGCAATTCTCCAAAATAAAGAACTGTCAGTGAGTTCTTTCCATTCCAAGGGAGAGCTTTGTATAGATTCATAGGTCTGCAGATACTAAAATGTGTTGTGAATTCTGATCATCATGAATGTCCATCTCCTTGCCGGAAATTTTGCTTCAAAGAAATCTTTCATTGGCCAGGGACTGTGCTTTATTCTCAGAAAATGTTAAATCTGGGGGACTGTGTTCCTGGAATTCTTTCTTTCTTTCTTTTTTTTTTTTTTTAAGACAGAGTCTTGGTCTGTCGCCAGGCGCCAGGCTGGAGTGCAGTGGCGCAATCTCGGCTCACTGCAACCTCTGCCTCCCAGGTTCAAGCAATTCTCCTGCCTCAGCTTCCCAAGTAGTTGGGATTACAGGCACATGCCACCATGCCTGGCTAATTTTTGTATTTTTAGTAGAGAGGGGGTTTCACCATGTTAGCCAGGCTGGTCTCGAATTCCTGACCTCAAGTGATCTGCCTTCCTTGGCCTCCCAAAGTGCTGGGATTACAGGCGTGAGCCACTGCGACTGGCCATTTTCTTTTTAAGAGAGGGAACCTCACTATAGTGTTGAGGCTGGTCTTAATCTCCTGACCTCAAGTCATCTTCCTGCCACAACCTCCCAAGTAGCTGGGATTGCGGATGCCAGCCCCCGGGCCCAACCCACTTCCATGCACTCTCATCAAGTGGATGCCTCCAAAGTGATTTGACCAAATTTTCAATGATGTTATGTTTCTAACTTATTGATTTTATAAATAACTCTAAGATAATCCATGTCCCTGCAAAGAACATACACTCATCCTTTTTAATGGCTGCATAGAATGGTGATCAATAAAAAATCAGGAGACAACAGATGCCGGAGAAGATGTGGAGAAATAGAAACACTTTTACACTGTTGGTAGGAGTGTAAATTAGTTAGACCATTGTGGAAGACAGTGTGGCCATTCCTCAAGATCTAGAAATAGAAATTCCATTTGACCCAGCAATTCCATTACTAGGTATATAACCAATATTATAAATCATTCTGTTTGTTATAAAGACACATGCACGTGTATGTTTATTGTGGCATGGTTCCCAATAGCAAAGACTTGGAACCAACCCAAATGCCCATCAATGATTTTCTCTTTTTTCACAGAAAGGGACTTTTGTGAAAGTCAGCAGAAATGACTTTCCAACCCACATTTTCTCTAAGCTTTTTTTCTTGAATGAATCAATCTTTCCTTCCTTCCTTCCTTCGAGATAGTCTCATTTTGTTGCCCAGGCTGGAATGGGGTGGTTCAATCATAGCTCAATGCAGCCTCGAACTCCGGAGATCAAGCAATCCTCCTGTCATAGCCTTTCAAGTACCAAGAGTAGCTAGGGCTACGGGCACATGCCACCATGCCTGCTAATTTTTGTATTTTTTGTACAGATGGGGTCTTGCTATGTTGCCCAGGTGGCCTTGAACGCCTGGCCTCAAATGATCCTCTCACATCATCCTCCCAAAACACTGGAACTGTTTAATTTCTTTATAGCACTTATGCAGTGTCTAACTGTAAATCTACTTGACAATTTGCATGTAAATTGACCATTTTCCTCCCTAAACTATAGTCTCCATGAGGGTGCTGAGAGGGGCTATTCAGTTCATCACTAGCATGATACTAGGTACCTAGTAAACACTAAATACTTTGCTGAACATTGCTGGATTTAGGGCTTCTAATCACCCTTACTAGTTATAAACTTTTTAACAATTCTAACTTTCAATATAATTGACTTATTTCAGCCCAGAGAGAAGAAGGAATACTTTGCAAGGCTATGAGACCTGGGAATCCATTTCCTGTACATTTATCACACAATCATACTTAACAATTATATTTATGAGCAATATAAAAAATCATATTTAAGATACATGTGTTTGCCCAAGCGATGTATAAAGATTGTTCAGTAATCAAGGAAGGACACAAAGTAAAAGAAGAATGGTCCTTCCCTCAGGTAGCTTACAATTTAGTGAAGGAGACAGATCCATGTTGTAGAAATTCATGAAGGTAAAATAAGATGGTGCATCAGGGCATTGCGGTGAGAGAAGCAGCCTGGGAGAAGCAACTGGGAGAAGAAGGAATCTGGGAAGGCTTTATGAAGGAAGCTACTTTTGAAGTGACACTTAAAAGTAGAAAGGATCTGGCATGCAGAGAGGGGGCGAGGGAAAGATAGAGGAGGCAGAAAATGTGAGAGATGGAGCAGCATGAGCCACAAAAGGCAGGCACTCGTGTAGAAATGTTTGTTGATGAATAAGGTAGTCTTCTCCATGATGGTCTGAAACACTTCAATCAGCAAATACACAGCCTTCACATAGACTTTGACTGTCTAGTCCTTCTTTTTCAGAGGTGATCCTCAATCCTCCTAACCTCTGAGGGGAAGAGAGATTTCAGTAAGAAATATACTTCCAATTCTCTTTTATTGGTTCGGTTTTAGATCACCCTACTTTAAATATAGAAGAAAGAAGCTTAGCTTTCTTTTTCGTAGATTTGAAAACAGCTTTTCGTTGACTTCTCGCAAGGCTTCATGCATGTTTTCTGAACCACATTCCCTTATAGTGTCTATTACGTGTTTAGGATGTGAAGCAAATTTTCACCTTAGTAGAAGACACACATAATTAGCAAGGCCTATCCATCCTTAGATGCACCCATGGTTTGGACATGGCTTTACCCTCTTTTGATCAGATCCATCATGGAAATTTGAGGCTTTTAGATAGAGAACCTCTCACCTATCTTCCTCAGAAAGTTACATAGAGCTGAGCCCTTTTAAATGCTCACAACACACTCAGCCCCATGGCAGGCACTTTATCCAACTCTAGTCTGTAAAGAAAAACCCTCCCCTTAATATTTAGAAACAAAGAACTTGAGTTGAGAACTTAGCTGAAAGCTCAGGTACTTTGTGTCTTCTTTGAGAGAAAAAGAGATATAAGTAAACAAGTATAGTTGACACTTTATTCAGAGATAGAAATTCTCGAGAAGGAATCATATAAACTGACAGAAAATATACTTTGCAACACACTGGTTTTCTGAACAGCTAACTCACCAAAGAATATAGAAGTTACCATTTCAGCCAACAAGAAATGATACTTTTGTCCACATACTTCTGATTTTTTGACCACCCTTATTGGAAAACTGATTCCAAATAAAACAGTGAAATTGGGTAATTTTTGTTCTTTGGAGCTCTATATTTTGTACTAAAGCCCTGCACATGACCTCTTCTTCTCATCTTTCTATCCTGTGCGCTAACAAGTCTTCCTCTCCCTGTGTCCCGATTTCTCTCAGCATCATATCACACACAGCCAAAAAAATTCCTAAGTACCCCTTCTAACTCTAAGAAGTCTTTCACCTCCTTCAAAAATTTTCCATTATTTCTACCAAAAAGCAATTCTCCTCCTCCCTCTAATAGGTAGTTGTCACCTTTATGTCATAGCATTTCAAGTTTTGATTATAGTTATTAATTTAGCCTCCTCCTTCTCCGTAATAAGTTATAGGCAGCCAGGATGGGAACTATCTCTAATTCTTGTCAGTTTCCCCAATCGTTGTTAACAAGAGTGCTCTCTAGATGCGTCTTTGAAAGAATGAGTGACATTGTGGACAGCGGGGTTTGCCTGGCTCCCAGACTCCCATATCTATCTACCTTCCGCAAAGCCTGCCACTTCCATTTCAAGATCCATGTCATTTTGAAAAGTTGACTCTGTCTCAACTCCAAGGATGGGATTCTTCACTTGGGCTATGTTAAACAGAGCAGTACATTTCACCCATGCCTCTCCCCTAATCACAATTACTAGTTCAGGCTGCACATAAGACTGAAGATGGTTTAATCAGAATGAATTTCAGGACTCCTTCCAGGAAGGGTGGCCAGAGGCAAATTCTCTTGTTTTAGGTAATGAAATGTTTGCATTGGAGGCCTATAAATGCTGCCTCCAATTTTATTTTATTAACATAACAGAAATCAATATTTAAACTAATACTCATCTCCACGTAATACCTGCTGGCCACAGATTTTTAGGGATCTGATAGAAGAATTGTGTTTTAATATGAAAGGAAACAAACAAAATGCCCTATCAAATTTTGAACCCATCAAAGCCTGACAACAAAAAAGCTAAATTAGAGATCTATGCAGTTTGCATCATCAAAATGCGATTGTTTCTTCATCTCTAATATGGGATTAAAATTGCAATGAACTATGTAAAGCACCCAGCATAAGACTGGACGCTGGATAACCACTCCATAAATATCAATTATTTCCTTTACTTTTCCTCCTCGTCTGTCTATAGGGATTTTTTTCTTAAAGGAGAAAAAAAAAAAACACTAAAATAGACTGGGCACAGTGGCTCACATCTGTAATCCCAGCACTTTGCGAGGCTGAGGTGGGAGGATTGCCAAAGGCCAGCAGTTCCATACTGGCCTGGGCACCATAGTAAGATCCTGTCTCTACAGAAATAACTTTTAAACAAGAATTAGACACATGTAGTGGCTCACACCTTTAGTCCCAGATATTTAGGAGGCTGAGGCAGGAGAAGTGCTTGAGCCTAAGGAGCTCAAGGCTGCAGTGTGCTATGATCATGCCACTGCACTCCAGCCTGGCAATAGACTGAGATCGTGTCTCCAAAAAACAATAAAATAAGATAAATAATGACTTAAAAAAAAAAACTTTAAAACCACTAACACATATCAAGAGCCAACAATTCCTGTTGTAACATGTTTTGCAGAATTCAGGATAAAGACAAATAATACCCAGAAAAGAAATGCCATTTTCTAACTTTCATGAAGATAAAACTAACCCAAATCATGACTCATCGGGTTCTGTGAAACTCCTAATGCTTGAGACACAGATGAATGGGAAGCCATTGCAAAGAACACAACAGCTTACATCCTGTTTCCACACCTCAGAGTAATCGCCATGGTGTAACAATGCTTGCTACATGAAGAGCATATGAAAACAGCATGAAGAAAAATAAACATAATTTTTGGACCATATCTTTATAGGAAAACATGTTCATTGGAAAGTGGGGTCAACAGAAGGGAAGAAATTTCAGTTTGCTTTCTTCAAGTTATTTAGACAAATTAAAATTAGTTTGACTTCTTTATGGGCTGTTCTTTAACTTAAATTGTCCAAGAAGTTAGGTAACCAACCACTAGTTACAAGAGTCCCAAATTATTCAAAAATCCTTTTATAAACCCAACTCTCTAGAACCTAGTGGGTCGTACGACTGAATAGTGACTATCCACTGCCACCTTATTTTTATGCTACTGCAATATGAAGAACACCCATGCCATTATTATTCCCAAACTCTTTCAGAACTGTTTAAAGAAATATAATCCTTTGGAGTTCAAGTTCAGTGGCTAGTTCTGGTAGCAAAATTGTAGACTACCACATCTTTGATTACCATGATTAAACATAGTAATTTAAATAATAGATGAGAAAAATATATTGAATCTGCAGCCCAGTCCCTGTAAATCTCTCTACTTCAAAGTACTAGTCCCTGCAGTCTTATACAGGATAATAGTAACAGATCCTTCGCCACACTCACAGGCTCTCAAGAGAATAAAAAGAGATGGCACTAACATTTGCCAGCCAAACGTTCTTCACTACATCTCAGAGAAAAATCTAAAATCTCAAGTACATGGTACAAAGAGGGGAGATAATAAAGATTAAAAAAAGATAAGTGGAAAATAGTAGAAAAACCATTGGCTTCATACCCAAACGAAACTGTATAAATTCTGACGTTATTGCCCTGTTATTCTTAAGAAATGTGTTTAATCTTCCTGAGTTCAGTTTTGTTTATATAATGGGGATTACACAATCAATTCTGTAGTAGTATTGTAAGGGTTAAGGGAGATGCCAAAGACATGTAAAGGATTTAGTGTCAATTCTTCCATTAGAAAGTTCTCAATATGTGGCAACTAAAATTACACAGAATATTCAAGGAAAGAAATAATGTCTCAATCATGTAAACATATAACTGATGGGTACTTTGCAGAATGAACTGGAGGCTTGCTCACAGTAACTTTAAAGACAGGGTATATTTAAAGTGACAGAACAATTGCAGATATAGAGTCTGAGAATTTTAATTGAGTAATAACATTCAGTGCAGGCAAATATAGCTTTGGAAGCATGGGGAACACAGAAAAGAAAAGAATCTATACAGCAGAAGAGCAAAAGAAATCTGAACAACACCTGTCAGATTTGGATACATTGACTAAAGTATTTTAACAATTTATTTATAGGAAAGCATTATAAATTAACGTCAGATCAGGAACAGTGGCTCACATCTATAATTGCAGCACTTTGAGAGGCCAAAGTAGAAGGATTGCTGGAGCCCAGGTGTTTGAGACCAGACTGGGTAACATAGTGATATCTCCACCTCTAAGAAAATAAAAAATAACAATAAAAAATTAGCATCAGAACCTAATGGTATTTTTTTTATAAAAAGAATGAAAGAGAGAAAGAGGAAGAGATTTTAGAAAAAGAGAGAAAAGGAGAAAGAAAGAAACAGCAAAAGAAAGAAAAAAAGAATGAAAGAGAAAGAAAGAGGAAGAGATGTTAGAAAAAGAGAGAAAAGGAGAAAGAAAGAAACAGCAAAAGAAAGAAAAAAATGAAAGAGAAAGAAAGAGGAAGAGATTTTAGAAAAAGAGAGAAAAGGAGAAAAAGAAACAGCAAAAGAAAGAAAAAAAGAATGAAAGATAGAAAGGAAGAGGAAGAGAAAGAGGGAGAGAGAATGGGATTCTTGTTTTATTGCCCAGGCTAGAATACAGTCTAAAAATGCGTATTAAAAACCTCTTTTATGCCAATAATTGTGTTTAACAATGGAGACAGGAAGGAA
>CAUYQU010043457.1:0-14289 GCA_963574635.1 Cheracebus regulus | reverse complement strand
AAAAATTTTATGATGCAGATTTTCCAAAAGAGTTTATGTTCTGAAATACTGTTACAAATGGCAGCACACATGGACAAAGGATTGAGTTCTGTCAATTGAGTTTTAATTAAAGAATATACTATTTTAGGAGTCTGAGTATATTACTAATAGGATTTTGGTGCTTAATAGGTTGCCAGGAATTGAGCTTACATGGGAACTCTGGAATAATATCTCCACTTCTTAAGTAGGAGTCTTTATTTCTAGGACAACTTTTTACTTTCAAGTAACTGTAAAAAAATGTACATTTTTACTGAGTTTGAAATAGGAGTATAATGGCATATGAATGTTTTATGGAAATGTGAAGTATCCTAGTCTGTTAGACAGTTGTTAATATTTTAGAATTAATATTTATATAAATAGATATTCAAATAAACCAGATTTGTGTTTTTACTTGGATATGCAGAATGAAAAAGGACAGAGATTCTCTCAGTGTCTTCTAATTGTGCCCAAATTAACTTACTATTGCAAATGTGATGAAACCATCACCTTTCTTTATTGCTATTTAATTTTACAATGCTTTTTGCATGTCCAAGCTAACATTTTATTTTAAATGGATTATATTTTATCTTCTAATATCACCTGAAGAGTCTTAAAATCAGCAGCAAGTTATATCCAAGGAAACTGTATTCTATCATAGAAATAGAAACCCCCATCTAGCATGCATTATTTGCCTCAATGATTGCTTGTGTTTAATTTGGGGACCCATTGTATCTTTGAGCTTTTAATGCTTTGTTCATTTACTAATGTACTAACAAATATTATTGAAGTGATCTGTATGAATGCTATGTATCATCAGCCAACCAAGTTTAGTCTTACAATCCAAAATAAAATCTTCAAAACTACACTTGTTTTTGAGATTCATTGGTTGTCCTACTGTTTATATATATATATATATATACACATACACATATATATATACACACATACACATACCAAATTTCCAGAAGAGTCAAGACTCAAAATTTTGATTACTTTCAAGGCCTCAATTAATCAACTATTAGCATTTACATTAAAAATGTCATTAGGTATGATGAAAAGATTACTATTTATCTTACATTTAAAAAGCAAAAAAAAGAAAAAATAAGTGTTTAACAATTTATAGCTTAATTTATTATGAATATTGGTATAATAAAACATTGTATGTGGAAGATAATTGTGACACAATATTTTAAAAATCTAGATACAGACATATATACAAATACATATGAATGTACATACACATGTACACAGACACATGTGTACACTGTCATGTATGCCTCCAGTTTGTAATGTATGTGTGAAAAAAAGGAATAAACTCTGCCAATATATAAAACAGCTGTTCTGTATGGATGGTGAGATTATAGGACTGTCATTCTGTCTATAGTGTATGACTGCTGCTGCCAAAATCCTAACCATTTAGTGAATTCACATTCAGGAAGAAGAATTATCTTTATATTGTCTCACTGTCCCCATCTGCTTCACTTTTCCTATAGAGAAAAGCAAGAAGACAGATGTAAAAGCAGGCATTCATTCTAGAAACATTAAATATTTAACAAAAATTTGATGCCAAGCAAGTTATATAGAAATTTGCCATTTACATGGCTTTAACTACTTTTTATTTCTCAGCTACTGTTTTTTTTTTTTGGCCTTTTTTGGATAGGCTTGTAATATACTCACAAAATAAAGTTACTTGGTATTAAACTTTGTCCTTAAATGACATTCTAAAACAATTTTAGTTTTCCTGAATAGCATAGTTTATTGTTCATTATGTATGCAACTACAAGGCGTATTTTTCAAGACCATATGATACTTATTATTAAAAGCTTATATGAATATTTTAAAATTATACGGAAATATAAAAATACATTTTGAACATTATCTTAAAATTTACATATGTTTCTTAGATCCAGATTTTCTTACTTTTTAAATGTTTATATAGATATTATTCACATAGATCATAATCTATTCTACATGACTTCAAATCCACTTGTAAGAGATATTATGGATATAAATAAGACAATGGGGTTTTCAAAAGAACAAAACTATTCAGACTTTTACAGATAAATGTATTTTCTCAAAACTAAATTTGGCATTAAGATTCTTCATAACCAAATGAATAGCAATATATGATCTTGCTACAAAATTACTTTTTCCAGAATCAAAATCTATCCTAAATACAAGATTTTTTCATGAAATAAATTTTGATAGTGGAAATTTATACATATTGATAATAATATGTTGGGTAATATTTTTATGTTAACAGTAAGGTTTATCAGAAACAGATTTAATGTGGCAATCTATACAGCTATTACCAATGAAATCTGATATTATCATTATAATTAAAAGTAACATTTCCAAAGAAAGTAGCATTAAGATTGATGGCTATGGGTTCTACTTCTCCTTGCCCAATGAAAATGAGACTATGCCTGGAAAATAAATGCATAACAAATAAAATAGCTATGGAATTCTGTTATTACTGATACTTACCTTCTATCAACTCAGTAAATATGGCATTATAATTAAAAACCTGGGGTTTTAAACTCAAAGTCACAGATTTGAGTTTATGTAGCTCTATTTCCATTTTATGTTGGACACATTCAACTATTGGAAACTTTAATTTCTGTATTTGTAAAACTCCCGTCTCATGGGAATAGTATAGGGATTAAATTAGAAAAATTTATTCTGAAGATTATTTACAGGTATCAATACAAGTGGATATCAATAATGAAATACATATGAATGCTGAAGGATTACTATGGAGAATTATATTACTAGGACAGACAAAATTACCAGGGATAGATGATGCCTTGAAAACTAGGAGTTGATAATGTACTGCAAAACTGATTCTATGTTTAGTACTGATGATCACATTTTTAACACAATGCTAATCACTATACATATGTGCAGACACATATATGTGTGTATAACTATGTATATACACATACTGCATACATGTGTTTCACATCTGCAGCATTACAAAGTTACCAACTTATATTTTTGTATGTTTGGTCCCAGAGCCAAGTATATATTTTTTTCAAAACATGATTTTTATCATCCTCTTGTCAATAAAAGTTATTGTACAAATATATTTTTATAACTCAAATGGTGCTTTTCACAATGTTGTTTATGTGACTATAACGGAAAAAGTTAAATTTAAAAGACTACAATTTTTAAATTAATAACAATTTAATAAGTTTATTTCTAAACTTACAATTATGTTTTTTTTAATTATTGGCCTTAGTTTATTTTGGTCTTTATTATCTTGATTTCCTCAACATATGATATTATTCTTTTGTTTTAAAAGTGTTTTCGTGATACAAGTCTTGAGTTATATAAAGAAGGCTTATACTCAGTCATTAATTTTACTTAACCCAGCTCATAAGAAAGTACAAAATTCTACTCAATCAAGTAAGTGAGAATTCATTATAACATCCAAGTCCACCCTAATCAATATGTCTGCTCTGTGTAGCTTAATTATTCATATATGCTGTACAAGTTTAAACTGATTGCAAAGCTTTGCAATTCGAAAATGATGTCCAAGGAGGATAAAAACATACTCTTTGGGTGGCTTTGAGGGTTGAGGTTGGAAAAGGGAAAGTAGGGCTGCTAATCATTAAAAATGAAAAGAAAAAGTACAATAGGTGAATATTCTGACTTTGGCTACAATGACATTTGGTAACATTGAGAATTGTCCAAAGTATCAAAAATTTAATAGGTTACCAAGGCATATACTGAGTTAATCCTCTGGTTTTCCTGGTCTTTTCACACAAGCTGTATAAACACTTGTTGGAGATAGTGTATGGATAATTTAAAATTGATTAATTGGCAGAACTAGTTGATCTTAAAAGCCTATACTTTTTTGTTTGTTTTTGCTTTTTTTGAGACCGAGTCTCACTCTGTCACCCAGGCTGGAGTACAGTGGTGCGATCTCAGCTGACTGCAAACCTCTGCCTCCCATGTTCAGGCAATTCTCCTGCCTCAGCCTCCTGAGTAGCTGGGACTACAGGCGTGGGCCACCACATTGGCTAATTTTTGTATTTTTAATAGAGACAGGGTTTTAATATGTTGACCAAGTTGGTCTCAGGCTCCTGACCTCAAGTGATCTGTCTATCTCACCTCCCAAAGTGCTGGGATTGCAGGCATGAGCCACCGCACACCGCCAAAAGCCTCTTCATTCTTATCTATTAAATCCTTTATCTGCTTATATGTAACTCTACCTTCCAGCCTTTATAAAGAATTGTCTCAATAGCAGGAAAACACATCTCCCAATTCCAGTCTTGTCCTTGCTTCAGTTCATTTTTTATATTGTTTCCATGTTGCTGCCAGAATATTTTCAAAACAATAATATGTTTATGTCCTGACTCTTCCCCGTCCTCCAAAGTTTTATTTTACTTAACAGATTTCCCTGCTTGTAGCACAATGCACACTAAAGCACATCCAACAAGGCCCTTCACCTTAAAGATTTATCACTTTTCCACCCATGCCATATGCTCTTCTTTCAGGCATGCTGGGCCACATGCTATTTGCTGAACTTGTCATTCTCTAAAACTTAATAGTTTTGCTAGTTTATTCTCTCCGTACATTAGGCAAATTAAAAGGGATTCTTTAGTGCACTTGCAGCCTGTTAACATCTCTGAAAAGCTTCCATGACTACTTTTTACGCAGTTAGGGCTTTCCTTTGTGAGCCCCTTAATATTCTGTGCATGTCTTCTTTGTAGTGTGCATTGCATTAAGATTGTTTGTATATGTATTTACCTACTTAAATATGAGCTTAGAGAGTAGGAATTTTTTTTCATTCTTTTACTTCATTATCTCAGCAGATTGCCATGCATATATGGTAAGCTGTCAATAAATATTTGTTGAATGACCAAGTCAATTTACCATTCAAATTCTTACTAATATTCATGTGTTTGCTAATAATTAGGGCTTTATGTAAACAATGGTTATAGATGGAATGATTGTGAGATTGTAATGTACAGGCCAAATAAAATTTTGTTCTGTGACTCCATGCAGATAATCAGAATTGTGTAGGATAAAATGAAGTTTAAGGTTAGTCCAAATGTACCCTTGGGAACAAATTAGGTGACTACTCAAGAAAGAGAAAGCTGAATATACAAGGAACTATCGATAATTTACTAGAAGTGATGTGTACATGGAGGTATTAAGCAGGATAATTTGGATAAATAAGAAACAAAAAATGTATTAGTTCTTCCAGAAAATAAGTAGAACAAATTAGAAGAGAAATAAGATGGTTGTTAAATGAGATGATTTCCATAGGTTAGTCTTCTAAAAAGGTTATACTTATTTTGTTATCTCTATCCATTTATCCATCTAATCATCCATCCATCACCTATTCTTCTATCTCTATTTGAGTATGACATTTGAGTTGAAAAGTGACAAACATGATGAAACTTTTAAACACTTCAAAAGAGTATACATATAACTCTAAGTCTTATCCTATTGCCATACCACATTAATCTTTATTCCAAAACAGTACAGTTAACAGTTTTTGTATATATGTATAGTTCAAGAAATGTTCTAGACTCATGGAAACAGAGATTTTGCTCTGCATAAATAGTGCATATTATGCATTCTGTTTGCTTTTTTAAGAATTTATTTTAAGATTATTCTAAACCAGCATATTTTGATAGAGTTTCTAATCAGTTAAATACTATTCTCATGTATCATTGGAACCCTAATGATTTTCCTCAGTCTTTTATCAATAAAAATTGTTTCCTATTGTTTGCTCTTTAATAGAGCCAGGGTTTTACCATGTTGACCAGGTTGGTCTCAAGCTCCAGGCCTCCAGTGATCTGCCTGTCTCACCTCCCAAAGTGCTGGGATTGGAGGCATGAGGAATATTGTTTGCTCTTCAAATAAGTGTGGCAAGAAACAGTCTTCTAAAGGTGCAAAGCATATTTCCGTGAAGAATCTACAGGTTTCATTTCTAGAAATAAAATTTTTAAGATGTATAGTTTACAGTTTCTAGGTAAGCATCTCCCAACAATTTCAATTGCAAGAATATATTGGTTATTATCTCTTATTCTTTGTTCTGTGTTCTTCTTTATATACATACATAATCTAATAGTAATTCTGTCATTAGCCATATTACTGAGTACATTTTTATAGCTTTGAGTTATTCTCTCGGGTTTTAAATGTACACAATCTTCAAATATCGACTTTGTCTAATAGTTTCCAATTATATTTTCTTCTACTTTTCTTATTCCTGATTTAATAGAACTGTTTTATAATTAAATATGATGTGCTTTGGTTTTAAAATTATGTTAAGGTACGATTTATTTGAAAATATTTTATGAAAACACTTGAAGGGTATTCAGAATAATACTGGACAAAATTAGGTGCTGTTTTCTAAATCTGTGGAGATTTTATGACAATTGATCTACTTATATGGTGAATTATATTAATAGAGTTCATAATATTGAACCCTTCTGGATATTTTTCCTTGTTCATGGTGTATTAGTCTTCAAAGTGTACCCAGGTTCTAAATTTCTAACATTTTATTTGAATTATTTTGGACTGATATTCATAAAGGAATTTGGTGGATAGTTTGTGAATGTGCATGCATTTATGCATTCATGAGCATTGTCACAGAGACTATACTTTTGTAAAATATAAATAGAAGGTTTCCTTTTCCAATCTGTGCTCTAGGATAGTGTTAATAATTTTCTATTACTTAAGCCTTTATGGAATTCACTTGAAAGATTCTCATTGTTGTCTTATATGTAGAATGACTGGGAGTAATTCTTTGAAAATATTTCCAGTTCCTTATGTAGTAAGTGACATATTCATATTTCCATGGTCAACTTTGTTTATTTGTAGTTTCATAGAAAAATCATTAATATAATTCAGGTTATCAATTTATTTGTGCAAAGATAAACAAAATAATCCCCGGTTATTCTATCCTTTAAATTCTCTTTACACATTTTTTTACCCTATTTTATTTATATTTGAGGTGTTTTTGCTTTTACCCATGCCAATTTTCTTTTTATTTTTTTCTTTCCCTTTTAGGTTGACAAAGCATTTTTCCAGTTTGTTTTCTTTAAGATAACACTATATCTCTTTTTACATTAATAAATTCATATGTGTGTGTAAATATATATATATATATATATAATATTAAGTCATTCCTTTTGCTTTCCCAGTTATGTGTAACAATGTGTGATTGTGTACAAAATATATTTGGAAAGGCTAAAGAACAATAACAAAATGCACATTCAGGTACTGTCATTCAGGTTCCACCGACAAGGCCTTTTATCTGTTCCTTACAATTAGTAACTACCCTAAATTTTGTTAATCATTTCCCTGATTTTATTTGTAGATTTTACTATCTTTGTGTGCATTTATAAATAATATATTCTGTATACTTTTTTCACAATGCTAGCCCAAGACCTTCTAAACTGATACATTCTTTTTTTCATGAACCTAGCTAACAACAATTTGTTACTTAATAGTTTTATGAGCCTGTTTCATGACTATTGAATTTTCTGGTTCCAACAACCTTATTCCGGTGTGCTCTTCCTCTGTCCTTTTCAGCCCAAACTGCTGCGTTTATGCTTATAACATTCCAAAGAATCTCATGCGTTTCTTGTATAAGTCACAGGGACTCACTCCATTAGATAGGAGGGCTCTTCCACAGGACTTTTCAAGATAATTTCTTCTCTTTTTTTGGTTTCTGCTAAGGTGACTATTGGAGATCTGTGAATCAGGTGCTAATCATTGCAAAGACCCTTCTTGGTGACTCGGTGCTATGATCTTTTATTCCTTCTGAAGCACTAGAAAAATGTTGTCCAGTAACATACATGGTTATCTCTCTAAAGCATGCTTTTTAAACAGTGAATATTCTTATTTTAATTTTTCTTCAATCTGGCTAGGCTGAAAATTACCCTAATTAAGTTCGAGTTTTGTTTTACTTAGTTGTTCTTCCCTCAATTTATCAATTCTTTTTTGCTCTCTTTCTCATTTTTCTGCAAGCTGCAAGGAGAAATCAGAACACATTTGTTAAAATTTGTAGAAAATCTAAGCTCTGTATCCAAGTTTATTGCCTACAAGTTTTGTTTTCCACATATATGTAGGATGTAATTCAGCAAAGATTGGCCACAATACCATGAGGATCCATTTTTCTTCAGTTCCCAGCAACATGTTTTGCAATTGCTTCTGAGGCTTCACCAGCACGACTTTTATTGACGATTTAGGTTTTCTCTAAGATATTATAGGTTTTCTTCATATAATTCTCTTTGTACTCTCCCTCAACAGGATTTTAATATTCATATTACTACCAAAATTCTGGTTCTGATGATTTAGGTTTTCTAAAAAACAATCTTTCTTTCCTCTATATGTTCCTCACTTCCTTCTCAGCTATCTCTAGCAGAGTATTCAATATTCATTTCTCCTACCAGTCTGTTCAAGGTATACCATTTAAAATGCTTTTAAATGCTTCTAGCCTCTATGTAGTACCCGATATGAAAGCCACTTCTGCATTTTGAATTATTTGTTAAGTAGCCTTCCATTCCAGTTACCAGAAATCTGTATTAGTTTCCTATAGCCACTGTAAGAAATTACAAAAGAACACAAATGTATTATCTTATAGTTCTGGAAGTTGGAAGTCTAAAGTAATTCCACAGGGCCATATTCCTTCCCTCCAAAGGGAGAATTCCTTTCTAGGCAGAATTGGTTTTCTTGTGTTTGCAACTTCTAAGTGTTGGCTGCATCCCTTGGCTTATGGCACCTTCTTTCTGTCTTCAAAACCGGAAGGATAGTATCTTTCTTTCTTTCTAGGATTCCATTCTCACATAATCTTCCCTCTTTTTCTGAACCTTCTGTGTTCCTTTTGCAAGAATTCTTGTGATTATATGGAGGCCACCATTCTCAATATCATTAGTTTATTCATTTTTTAAAAGTTTTTTGTACTATGTATTATAGAAATTAGGACATAGACAATCTTTTTTTTCTTTTTTTAAGATGGAGTCTCACTCTGTTGTGCAGGCTGGAGTGCAGTGGCATGATCTCGGCTCACTGCAACCTCCACCTCCTGAGTTCAAGCTCCTCCTGCCTCAGCCTCCGAAGTAGCTGGGATTACAGGCACTCTCCACCATGCCCAGCTAAATTTTTTTTTTTTTTAAATAGAGATGTGGTTTTATGTTGGCCATGTTGGTCTTGAATTCCTGACCTCAGATGATCTGCCCACCCCCTCCTTGGCCTCCCAAAATGCTGGGATTACAGGCATGAGCCACTGTGCCCAACTGGATATAGGCAACCTTGAGGATTTATTATTCACCCTTACACAGAAGGGGAAAAATTATTGTGATTACATGGTACCTATTTGATCACTATTTTGGAATCATGGGGGTAGGGCAGAGGGAATGGGGACAGTTTACTTTTATTTTACAGATTTCAGTTTCACAAAAAGCCTTGTCTATACTTCAAAGGCAAGAAACCACATCAGCTGGAAAGTCTGGCCCCTGAAATGAATGCATTGATTTAAGTAGGATTTGAAGCTTTTTGTTTTTGTTTCCTTAAGAAGGAGGTTGGTAATTTCTGTATATGAAATAAAGAAAAAAGTTATTTACACCACCCCCACACACATCCAAATATTATAGGAGAAGCAGATAGATAATCAGGAAACCTTTTCATTTTTGTGGAAACATAGGAATATTAAAATTTCAAGGCTCCTTTAATGTGATATATGCCACTTCTATTCTTATTCTTAAACAATAACAGCAATCTGGGTTTTCTCTATGTTCTTTGGCTAAATTAATGTAGAAGTTGAGTGGAGAATTCTGAGGAAGTCCTTGAAGATGATGCTACATGATGGAAAAAGAGGCAAGATCCATGAATACAACTTGCAAGACTTCTCATGGAACACCTGAACTGAACTACTGTCATGAATGAAAATAAATTATTGTTTGTTTAGCCAGTGAGATTTTTAAAATTTTTTTTTTAACTTTTGTGGGTACATAGTAGATGATATACATGTTTATCATCTACTACGTTAAAAATATACATGTTTAACACAGTATATGTGTTAATGTGAGATATTTTGATACAGGTATGCAGCACGTAATAATCACATCAGGGTAAATGGAGTATCCATTAGTTCAATCATTCATTTTGTGTATTACAAACAACCCAATTATACTCTTTTAGCTATTTTTAAATGTACAACTAAATTAGTTTTTACTACAATCACTCTTTGTGCTAGCAAATACTAAGTCCTATTCATTGCTTAGCCAGTGAGCTTTGTATAGTTGTTACCAAAGCTAATATTTCTAGCCCTAATATGCTATATTTCATGTGAGTATCAATTTTTTCTTACTCATATGGGGAAATGTTATTAATTTTTATTTATAATTCTAACAATTACATATAAAAATCCTTTGACTTTTCCATGTGCATTGCCATCTTATTGGTGAATAATAACTTTTATTTATTTCTAATGCTTATCCCTTTCGTTTCTATAGAAGAATTTGAAGGTGTTTTTATTTTTGTTTTCTCTTATTTCATTGGCGAGGCATGCCAGAATCTTATTGAATGTAAGTTATGAGTAGTTATGGTAGGCTTCTTTGGCTTGTTTGATGTTAAATAAGATTAACATTAATATATGATATGCAATACAGGTTTCAATTTTTTTGTACCTAACTTTCATGGGAGTTTTTTCAGAATAAGAAATTTCCATTTTAATTTTAGTTTGATGCAAATGCTTTTAAAAACAATAAATATACATGGCATTCTGCTAGATGTTTAGTCATGTAGAGTAATGTATTTCTTCTTTTATTCGTTGTGGTAAATTCTACTCCGTGATTTTCTGTTTATCCAACTGAAGCAGGATATTTCCCTGACCTCTTTGTGGGACTCGTGACAGTGGTACCTTGTTTACTTAGCCCACTGCTCTCAACTCCTTGCAGGATGGAGAGAATGAATGAGGCGGTAACTGGAGTACACAAAGCAGGAACCGGCTGGCTGCTTTGGCACTGGCAGAAGCAAACTCCATGCAGGCCCTGTGGCAGCATCCAGGCGGGGGTGCCTGTGATTTCTGAAGCCCCAGAGGGTGTACTACAGTGCTCTTTTAGCTCTGCCATGTGCAGATGGCTTCAGTGTTAACAGCTCAGTGGGCCCTTTGCCTTTTAATGTAAAGTGGCTGCCCTCCACTAGCGAGGGCAAAAGGCCAGTGTGACAGCCTGTTGTCTCCACACTTGTTGCTCCTGAGCTCTTGTCCAACATCTAGGAAAAATGAGATGGCACAAATGAATTGAAGGATGGTAAATGAGGAGGATTTTATTGCTGATAAAAGCGGCTTTCAGTGGGAAAAGGAGCTGAAAAGGGGAATAGGGAGGTAAGTAATCCTTCCCTGAAGTCCAGCCATCTCCAGCTGGATTCTTCTACAAAGTTATACTGCTAAGCTGTCTCTCTAAAGTCAAGCCACTCTTGCTGATGTCTAGCCTTAGTTTTGTCTACCAGTTGAGTCTGAGGTTTTTATAGGCACAGGATCGGGGGCAGAGCAGGCCATGGGTAGTTTAGGAAAAGGCAACATTGGAGCAGGAAAATAGGGATAGAAGTTCTCACATTGGGTTGCGAGTTTCAGGCTTTTCAGCTTGAAGGTGGGGTTTTGTCAGGGACTCGTACATGTCTGCCTAGAATTTCTCTGCCTCCTGTCACTATCACAACCAATCTGCTTTCTGGAATAAACTCAACTAGGTTATGATGTATTATTTTTCAAATACATTGCTGAATTTTATCTGCATATATTTTATTTAGAATTTTTATATCCAGTATCATGAGTGTTTTTACATACTAGTATAAGTTTTTCATGATATTACTAACTTTTAATGTTCTGAGGCATCTGATAATATCCCTTTTACTCATTGTATCCTCTTAATAACTTTTTGAGGTCTGGAGAATCTGTAGTTATATCTCCTATTTCATTCCTAACATTGTTTATGTGTGCCTACTCACCTTTTTTCTTGATCAGTCTCACCAGAAGCTTGTCAGTTTTATTAGACTTTCAAAGAAACAGCTTTGGCTTTGCTGATAGCAACCATATGTTTGATTTCTGTTTTATTACTCTCTACTCTTATCTTGACTGTTTTCCTCTAATTTCTTTTAGGTTTGTTTTACTGGTCCTTTATTAATTTCCCAGGAAATACTGGCTGATATGAATATCTTAACTTATATAGCTACATATGGAATCTGTCAAATATCTTTACATTTTGAAAACCCTACTTTAAAACCCTTTACAAGTGTTCAAAAAATTCTTATCCCAGTAGCTGTGCAAAGATATCAATATGCTGGCTTTGAGCAATAAGCCAGTTTACTGATCCTTGATTTGGCCTGCTTCTCTTTAAGTAATATAGCCTTAACTAATAAGTTTTGAAATATTTTAAATTAAGTTTATAAATATTTTCCCATTTATACTAGCATTGTGACTTTGACTCATGAATATTTGGAATCATTTTATTAATTTTCTAGCTTATACTTTCCTGGTCACTACTTTATTTTTAATAATCTATTTATATTCTCTGTAATACAGATTGTAATGTCCTTCTGAGCCCTTGAGATTTGTTGAGGTATGTTTTACAGCAAGTGAATATTCTATATATATTTGAAAATACTATGTATTTTGTATTAGATTCAGTGTTCTATAGGACCTATAGATAAACCTTGTTAATTTTCTTAGACAAATTTTCTATACATTCAACTAAATGTCTATTTATTCTCTCATTTTTTAGGTGTTGTTAAATTCTTAGATGTTAATCAATGTAACTGTTTATTTATGTAATTTCTATAAATTTTACAGCTATGTTGCCTTTGAATTTTTTTTTCTCTAAGTACTGATAAATATGTATTTATGAATCTTATCTTGAAGTTTTCATTTGTTGTGTTTTCTCTTTAAGTTGTTTCTGGGTGGAGATTTATTTTGACTTACATTCTTTGGATAAGTTGTATTTCTTGAATATGTGGGTTGGTATCTTTTATCAGCTCTTGAAATTTTTCAGTCATTATCTCTTCAAAGATAAACTCTTGGAGTATAATGGGTAAAGGATAATCACAACAAAACTGGATATGAGTTTATTGTTAAAACTGGGAAGAGATAAATTATTATTTATTAGATTATTATATATTTATGTATTTAAATATTTTATAATAAAGTTTTTAAAGTTGCTTAAGTTTTGTTTTTTGTGTATGCCTAGAGTAGAGCAGTGTTTTCATATGAAGTAATATTTGAAGAAAATTATGATTATTATGTCAGATACCATGGTAAAAACTAATTTCAATTACTATTTTAATTTTAATAATGCTTCAGGACATAAATTTGTATTAATAGATCAAAGAGGAAGAATGAAGAATGAATGAGTTAAATGGTCTCAATGTCAAACAGAAAAAGCTGAAAATTAATAAAAAATAATCTAGCCAGAGTTGCTTATCTAAAGACATTTCTCTATAGAACATATTGAGTTTCCCCTTTTCTTCTTTCCTTTCCTCTTCATCATCAGGCTTACTGAAAATAACAGCATGTTGTCAGATAAGATTTTCTGGATCCATCATTTATAACAGTATTTCTTTCTGTATAAAGTGTATTGGAGGGAAAAATAATCACACTGAAAAACAGACTTAAGTCTCCCCAAGTCCTCTTGTTAGGTATATTATATGAACTACTAAAATATAATTGATAAACATCTATATACATTAACTAAATGTTTAAAGACTCATGAAAGTCTAAAAAAAATTCTCACACAAAAAAACAAAGTGTTCTTACTGCAAATGACCTCCTAAATCTAATATTAATTACTTAGCAAATGGAAGTTCTCCAGAGCATTCTATCAAAGCAATAACAGAAGTTTCCTTTGTTGGGGCAGTCTTTTATTACTGGCCAGTCTTTTATGCAAAGAAAATAAACTGTGTATGTGGATAAGCCCAAGAGACAAAGAGAAACAAACTAAAACATTTTGATTTGAAAACCTTTAAGAATTGAAAATTATAATGTGACATGATAATTTGTCTTAATGTTTGTTGTTCTAATGCTATTTGGCAAATGCCAACAGTTGTTTAAGACAAATTACCAAACATGGTGGCTCAGAAATATAACCTGAGGATATGTTTTAAAATATTGATATTGCCAGAGAGAAGGGTCAGGTTACCCACAAAGGGAAGCCCATCAGACTCACAGCAGACCTCTCAGCAGAAACACTACAAGCCAGAAGAGAGTGGGGGCCAATATTCAACATCCTTAAAGAAAAGAACTTTCAACCCAGAATT
>CAUYQU010043456.1:0-105973 GCA_963574635.1 Cheracebus regulus | reverse complement strand
CTCACTGCAACCTCTGCCTCCCAGGTTCAAGCGATTCTCCTGCCTCAGCCTCCCGAGTAGCTGGGATTACAGGCGTGTGCCATCTCACCCAGATAATTAATTTTTTTTTTTTTTTTTTGAGACAGAGTCTCACTCCGTCACTAGGCGCCAGGCTGGGGCGCAGTGATGCCACCTCGGCTCACTGCAACCTCTGCCTCCCGGGTTCAAGCAATTCTCCTACCTCAGCCTCCCGAGTAGCTGGGACTACAGGCGCGCACCACCACGCCCGGCCTGTAGTGCGCTTCTTTTAAAAGGCTTATTTAAGCCTTGGTGGTTTTGTTTTATTGCTCCATTAGGGGAAAACACTTGGCAGAGTAAGTGTTGATTTGTGAGTGAAGCTATGAAACTGAATTTCAGACATTCAGCTGAGTGTGATGACCCTTACTCTTTAAGTCCTTTATGTTCGCCATTTTTGGAATCATAATGAAGTGGGAAGATCTGCTGGATCACCATGGGTGGGGAAGCTACAGAGGAGGCTGCCGATGGGAGGGGGTGTGATGACAATAGTGATGGAACCCCAGGGCCAGGGTGCCATTGTGGGTGAGGGACTGTAGGGAAAATTCTGAATGAAGCAAAGCACGGCGTTCCCTCCATCAACGTGGCATCTGTATCCCTGAACAATGCCCTGTGCACTCAAAATGTTCAAAAATACTGTGGCCTGTATTTTTTTTTTTAACATAGAAATGTGATTGCACAGCTGGCCACAGTGGCTCACGCCTGTAATCCCAGCACTTTGGGAGGCCAAGGCGGGCAGATTGCTTGAGCTTAGGAGTTCAAGACCAGCCTAGGCAACATGGTGAAACCCCATCTCTACTAAAAATATGAAAATTAGGCAGGTGTGGTGGCATACCCCTATAATCCCAGCTACTAGGGAGGGAGAATTGCTTGAACCCAGGAGGCGGAGGTTGCAGTTAGCCAAGATCACACCACTGCACTCCAGCCTAGGTAGCAGAGCCAGATCCTGTCTCAAAGAAACAAAGAAATAAAGAAATGTAATCACGCAGCACAATATTCTGCAACTTGCTTTTTGTCAGCTAACAGTGTGTTGTGGAGGCCGTTCCTTGTCATTCCGCGTAGAAAGCCTGGTTCTGTGTGTCCGCTGTGTAAGATTCTGTGGTGTGGGCGCTCTGTGAGGTTTTACCATCCCCCCTATTGACAGGCACTTAAATGGCCTGCAGTTTTCCCCATTACAACCATGTCACAGGGAGTACGGACCAGCCTCATAGAAAGGCCTTGGTATTCCAGTACAAGTGTTGCTTTAGGACAGAGCATTGGAAATGGAAGTGTTAGGTCCAAGCGGAGCATTTGCCGTTTTGATCCACGCTGCCAAATTTGCCTTCAAAGGCCTGCTCCGATGAGGCACATCAGCCACCTCCAATCTGCGCGTTTTCTGTGTCTACAGATGGTCATTTTCATGTTTTGCCCGGAGTTTCCAGTTGTTTTCTGTGGGAAGGTTGATCTGCTAGGATCCCCCACTCCTCTGTTACTGGAGGCAAAGCCTCCCGATTTGTATTCGTACATCCACATTCATTTTTTTTTCAAATATCAGATTTCTTTATTTTTAAAATGTATACGTCATAGTTTACCTAAATACAAAATGTTCATTTTCTTTGAGGCCAGGAGTTGAAAACCAGCCTGGGCAACATGGCAAAACCTTTTTTCTACAAAAAATGTAAAATGGAGCTGGGTGTGGTGGCACATACTTTTGGTCCAGCTACTTGGGAGGCTGAGGCAGAAGGATCATTTGAGGCCAGGAGTTCAAAGCTATGGTTGTACCACTGCACTCCAGCCTGTGTGACAGAGCAAGACGCTGCCTCTCTTAAAAACAAACAATAACAACAACAACAAATCTTAACACTTTAGAAATAGACCTTAAACTTTGCCTAAATGTAGCATTCAGTTATGAGCAGGCCAGATGAGATTCCTACGCCCTATCCTCCACTAAAATTAATCTATAAAATGTTACCAGTCTGAGAGGTGTGAATGCTATCATTGTTGTTTAAATCTATATGTCTTTGATAACCTATGGAGTGGACGTCTTTCCATAAAATTCTCAGCCATGTCTATTTCTTCTTGAAAACTGCCGATTCAACTTCCTTACCCTTGAATTGACAATTTTTTTAAAAAACTCTACTGGCACAGTGCTCACACTTGCAATCCCAGTACTTTGGGAGGCCAAGGCAGGAGGATTACTTGAGGCCAGGAGTTTGAGACCAGCCTGGGCAACATGGAGAAACCCCATCTCTACAAAAAATTTCAAAATTAGCTGGGCTTGGTGGCTTGCCTGCCACTTTACTTTGGGTGGGTGATGTGGTAGGATCACTGGAGCCTGGGAAGTCGAGGCTGCAGTGAGCTAGGATTGCACCACTGCCCTCCAGCCTGAGTGACAGAATGAGAATCTGTCTCAAAAAATAAATTGTAAAAATCATCATTGATTCCCAGGCTGCCTGTATGTACATGGGCCTGGTCCACATGTGACAGGAAGGTTTTTGGGGGAAGCACGTGCAGGAGCTTTTGCCTCTCTCTCTTCCTCTCTCCCTTCTTGCTCTGCAGGCCAAGTGTTCTTGACTGAGGTCCGGCTCACGTCTGCCCGGCGGGGGCTTTCCCCGCCAGCCTCCTGGGTGGAGACTTGTTCATGTCCCAACGGCTACACGGGCCAGTTCTGTGAATCTTGTGCTCCAGGATACAAGAGGGAGACACCACGAGGGGGTCCCTATGCCAGCTGTATCCCCTGCACCTGTAACCAGCATGGCACCTGTGACCCCAACACAGGTGAGTCTCCTGGCACTCCATCCGAAGGCACCTGGGCTATAACCCAGAAAAATGAGGTGAGTACTGACCTGAACAGGGCCAGCCTGGCACAGGCATTGAGGGGTTGGCCAAGCTGTGGGGAAGTGCGGGCACTGAGCTCACCCGTGCTCTTGTTGCCTGGGCGTCTCATATTTTAATAAAAATTACTGCTGGAATTTATCGAAGCCTCAGGCTCTGTGCCAAGGACCTTGTATCTGTCTGGTGAGAGCCATAAGCCAGCTGCTCTGCGGGCCATCTGTCCATGCACCACCTTCTCCCCGGGCTGGCCCTTCTCCCAGGAAGGACCAGGGAAACACCCTGGGGGTCCTTATATGCAGAGGGAGCTGTGAGGAAGGGCAGAGGCATCAGCATGGCAGGTGACAGCCGAAGGGTTCTCATGAGGGTCACACAAGTGACAGCAGCTCATAAGCACCAATCCAGAGTCGTAGACCTGCCACCCTCACCCTTTAGTGGCCTTGGGAAAGTCACTTCCCTCCCTGAGCCTGCTTCCTCTTCTTAAGGTGGCGATGATGACAGTGTGCACACTGCCTCTGTTTCTACACGAAGCCACATGGGGGTCAGGAGACACTCAGGCTCTGAAAACACAGACCTGGGTTGCACCGGAGCTCAGCCGTAGCTAACTGGGAGGGCCTTAGGGAAATGCAGACAATGAAGGTCTCTAATTTTTGAGACGCTTGGGAAATAATAAAAGAGTGTCACCTTTCCTGCCTGTGCTAGTCATCCTTCTCTACACTACATCATTGACTCCCGCAGACATCCCTGCAGGGGCCGGACCCTTCCTGTCCCATCTCACAGATGAGGGTCCCATGCTGCTGGGTGCCTGCATGGCCAGCAGGTGGCAGAGCTGCGCCTCCCTCCAGCCTGGACTCCCAGGGCCTGGTCACTACTGGCTACTCATTCTCACTTCTTTTTATTTTATGTTTTATATTTTATTTATTTTTTGTGGGGCACAGTGGCGGGGGAGGTGAAAGAGTCTCACTCTGTTGTCCAGGCTGGAGTGCAGTGGTGCAATCTCTGCTCACTGCAGCCTCCTGCTGGGTTTGAGAAATCCTCCCACCTCAGCCTCCCGAGTAGCTCGGATTACAGACACCCATCACCATGCTCAGCTGATTTTTGTATTTTCAGTAGAGATGGGGTTTCACCATGTTGAGGCTGGTCTCAAACCCCTGACTTAAGTGATCTTCCCGCCTCGGCCTCCCAAAGTGCTGGGATTACAGGCCTGAGCCACCGTGTCCAGCCCACTGGTCCCCACTTCTGTAGGAGCAGACCTGGCCTCACTCAAGGTCATGTGGCCAGGAGGCGCCTGAGGAGGCTGGACCCAGGCCTCTCTGCACTCCCATGCTGAGGGCCTCACGCCTACACGCCTGCTGCCTCCCCAGAGCAGGTGAGGGCTCTCTGAGAAGGCTGCTGAGCATTTTTCTTCCTGAAAAGACAGTAGCTGGGCACACCAAGTACTTCCAGAGGCCGAGGTGGGTGGATCACCTGAGGTCGGGAGATTGAGACCAGCCTGACCAAAATGGTGAAACCCTGTCTCTACTGAAAATACAAAATTAGCTGGGCATGGTGGCGCACACCTGTAATCCCAGCTACTTGGGAGGCTGAGGCAGGAGAATCGCTTGAATCCGGGAAGGTGAAGGTTGCAGTGAACTGAGATTGTGCCACTGCTCTCCAGACTGGGTGACAGAGCCAGACTCCATCTCAAATAACAGTAATAAGCACTGATGATGGTGTGTGCCGGGGCATGCAGGGTACTTTGAATGCGTGGTCTGGTCGGACCCTGACAAGAACCTTCAAAGCCAGTGCTGTGGTTGTTCCCATTTTGCAAGTAAGGACACGGAGGTGTGGAACTTACCCAGCTGTAAGTTACCCAGCTTTGCACAGGCAGTAAGTGGGGGATGGGAACCACGTGGTCCAGCTCCAGGCCTGGACTCTCAGTTCCCAGGCCCTGCTGCCCCGGCCTGGGCAAGTTCCCACGCCACCTACCCAGGGTGTGCCCCCTGACCTCTCCCGCCAGGATGCTCACCATCTCTGGGCATTCTGGGTTCAGACAGTGGTAACCAGGTGCTTGTCTTGCCCTCAGGGATCTGCCTGTGTGGCCACCACACCGAGGGCCCATCCTGTGAGCGCTGCTTGCCAGGTTTCTATGGCAACCCCTTTGCAGGCCAAGCCGACGACTGCCGGCCCTGTCCCTGCCCTGGCGGGTCGGCCTGCACGACCATCCCAGAGAGCGGGGAGGTGGTGTGCACCCACTGCCCCCTGGGCCAGAGAGGTGAGTGACTCCTGCCCTGAACCGTGCCCCATGGAGGGCCAAGCTGCAATGCTGTGACTCTGCCCTGGGCTCCAGGATCAGGGCCTTGGGTTTAGGGTGTGGCAGGTGAGGGAGACCCCAGCTTATGGGCAGCAGGCATGGCCTCTGGGGACATGGAGTCCCTTAGCCCCATAGCCACAGCCCTAGGCTGCTGTGCATTACCAGCAGAATTTGGGCCATTGAGATTTTGGGCCAACCAAAAATGCCCATGTCTGGTCCCTGGCCCCTTAGAGCCTGGGTTAGTGATAGGTGAACAACTTCCCTTGGTGATTCTGTTAAAACCTCAATAAAACTTCCAGCCTTGAAAAAAAATGTCATCAGGTAATGTGCAAAGCAGAACCCCGCACACCCACCCTTATTCCCAGGCTTCTTTCGTTCTTTCCTGCTCTGGGACTCAGAGACATCCTTGACTCTGATTTTTTTTTTTAAAGCAGCTTTATTGAGATAATATTCGTATACCTGACAGTTCACCCATTTAAAGCATACAATTCGGCTGCGTGTGGTGGCTCACGCCTATAATCCCAGCACTTTGAGAAGTCAAGGTGGGCAGATCACTTTAGCCCGGGAGTTCAAGACCAGCTTGAGCAACATAATGAGACCCTCATCTCTGCAAAACTTAGCTGAGTGTGGTGGCATGCACCTGTGGTCCCAGTTACTCTGGAGGCTGAGGTGGGAGGACGGTTTGAGCCTAGGAGTGGAGGCTGCAGTGAGCCAAGATTTCACCACTGCACTCCAGCTTGGACAACAGAGCCAGACTCTGTCTCAAAAACAGTTTTAAAAAATAAAGTACAATTCAATGACTTTTGTCATATTACAATATTAATTTTTATTATGGTAAAATATATATAACAAAATTTGCCATTTTAACCATTTCTAAGCCAATCACTCAGCGTCATGAAGTACATTTGCAGTGTTGTGCAGCTATCACTACCAACCATCTCCATCCATCTCTAGAACTTTTTCGTCATCCCAGACAGAAACTGTACCCATCAAATGTATTGTTGAGGCTAGGCACGGTGGCTCATGCCTGTAATCCCAGCACTTTGGGAGGCTGAGGCAGGTGGATCACCTGAGGTCAGGAGTTCAAGACTAGTCTGGCCAACATGGCAAAACCCCATCTCTACTAAAAATACAAAAATTAGCTGGGCATGGTGTTGGGCACCTGTAATCCCAGCTACTCAGGAGGCTGAGACAGGAGGATCTCTCGAACCCAGGAGGTGGAGGTTGCAGTAAGTCTAGATCATGCCATTGTACTCCAGCCTGGGCAATACAGCAAGACTCCATCTCAAAAAATTTTTTAAAAACTAAAAATGTGCTGTTGAGTAGCTCTTCCTCCCGCAGCCCCTGGTAACAACTGTTCTGCTCTCTGTCACTATGAATTCGACTCCTCCGGGTATTACATGTAAATGGAACCCCACAGTATTTGTTCTTTGGGGTCTGGCTTATTTCACATAGTGTCATGTTTTTAAGATACCTAGACAACTGATATTGCTTTTGGTATCTGTGTCTGCCTTAAATCAATTTCTCAAATGCCCTGTGCTTTCACTGGGCCCGTTCTGAAAGCAGCTCTCTGGCAGCCAGCAGGGCAGGACAGGTGGCCCCAGAGCCAGGAGCTCAAGAACCAAGGGACGGGAATTGTACCACAGGATCCTGCACCCCACTGGCCACCATGCTGGCCCTCCATTCCCATGATCTCCTTACAGTTTCTAGCTCCTGACCGTGGCTCCCTGGGCTGCAGACACATGTGAGCCCACCCAGTGAGGATGGACAGTCAGAGAAGCTCAGGCTGAGACGAACTTGAGGGAGGATGTCAGGGGAGCAGGCGGTGCTGTGTGCAGAGGGAACCGCCCTTGGGTGGGAGGGTCGCCTGGAGTGGACTTTAGATCTGGGACCTTCTGCCAGTGCCCTTCTTCTTCTTTTTTTTTTTTTTTTAAGGTGGAGTTTTGCTCTTGTTGCCCCGGCTGGAGTGCAATGGCACAGTCTCGGCTCACCGCAACCTCTGCCTTCTGGATTCAAGAGATTCTCCTGCCTCAGCCTCCTGAGTAGCTGGGATTACAGGCATGCTAATTTTGTATTTTTAGCAGAGACAGGGTTTCTCTATATTGGTCAGGCTGGTCTCGAACTCCCCACCTCAGGTGATCCGCCAGCCTCAGCCTTCTGAAGTGCTGGGATTGCAGGCATGAGCCACCACGCCTGGCCCCAGCACCCTTCTCATCCACACCAGTGTCCTCTGGGCCCTGCGAGGGCCTAGCACACAGAGAGCTCACCTGGACCTCTGAGTCAGGACTGACCGAGGTCAAGCCCTGATTCTCACTTGTCCTGGGATGACTCCTGCCTGCCATCCTGGCCCCTTAAACCCTTCTCAGGACCTCCAGAGCTGCCTCCTACCCTGTGAGCTGTCCTCACCTGGTTCCAGGTGAATGGTCGCTTAACCATGGGGCTCACGTTCTTTATCATTTTCAATCCCCCTCCCCTGCCCTTCCCTCCCCTTTTTCTCCTCCCTTCCCCTCCCCTCTCCTTTCTGTTCCCCCTTTCCCTTTATAGGGTTGCCCTTAGCACTGTTAACTTTTTTTTTTTTTTTTGAGTTGGAATCTCACTCTGTCACCCAGGCTGAAGTGCAATGGCATGATCTCAGCTCACTGCAACCCCCGCCTCTGGGTTCAAGGGATTCTCCTGCCTCAGCCTCCCAAGTAGCTGGGATTACAGGTGTGTGCCACCACGCCTGGCTAATTTTTGTATTTTTAGTACAGATAGGATTTTGGCATGTTGACCAGGCAGGTCTCAAACTCCTGGCCTCAAGTGATCCCCTCGCCTCAGCCTTCCAAAGTGCTGGGATTACAGGCGTGAGCCATCACGCCGGGCCTGTACCGTTAACTTCATTTCAACTGACTGATGGCTTTTTAGGACACAGGGAGCTCACAACTATTCTTCACAATGACAGCAGCTATTTTTTTAATTATAAAACTTGTACATACTCTTGACTGACTTAGTAACTTCAGAAAAAATGAAAATAGAAATAAATGTACATACTCATCATAATGTTGGAGCAGTGCAGAAATGTCAAGAGGAACATGAAAAAAACATAAGCAGCCAGGCGCAGTGGCTCACGCCTGTAATCCAAGCACATTGGGAGGCCGAGGCAGGCAGATCACCTGAGGTCAGGGGTTTGAGAGTGGCCCGGCCAACATGGCAAAACCCTGTCTCTACTAAAAATACAAAACTTAGCTGGGTGTGGTGGTGCACGCCTATAATCCCAGCTCCTCAGGAAGCTGAGACAGGAGAATCGCTTGAACCCAGGAGGTGGAGGTTGCGGTGAGCTGAGATCGCATCATTGCACTCCAGCCTGGGTGACAAAACAAGACTCTGTCTCAAAAAATAATAATAATAAAAATAGCTGGATGTGGTGGCTCGCGCCTGTGATCCCAGAACTTTGGGAGGCCAATGTGGGTGGATCACCTGAGGTCAGGAGTTTGAGACCAGCCGGGCCAACATGGTGAAACCCCGTCTCTACTAAAAATACAAAAACTGGCCGGTCGTGGTGGCAGTCACCTATAATCACACCTACTCAGGAGGCTGAGGCAGGAGAATTGCTGGAACCCTGGAGGCAGAGGCTGCAGTGAGCCGAGATTGCACCACTGCACTCCAGCCTGGGTGACAGAGCGAGACCCCTTCTCAATAATAATAATAAATAAAAAAGGACGATGAAGGAGGTGACGACGATGGTGAGGTTCTGGTGGGGAAGGTGGTGATGGTGAAGATGATGGTGACGACGATGAAGGTGTGAGGACAGATGTGTGATGACAGCCATTGCTGCTGAGCGCTTACTATGAGCCAGGCAAGATGTTAAGTGCTTTTCACAAATTATGTCACTGAACCTTCCCCACAGTCCTGTGGGGAGCTGCCAGTGCTGTCCCCACTTTAAAGATGAGAAACCTGAGTTCCTAGAGGTGCAGTGCCTTGCCCAGAACCACACAGCTGTGGGCAGCCACTGGGGGCTGGCCCAGCCCTCCTGCCTGAGCCCGTGCTCTGCTCCGGGGAGGCTGCAGGGACGCTCACGCTGCTTCTCGCCCACCCTCATCCCTGGCGGGCCCAGCCGGCTGAGTTCCCCACATGTGCTCCCTTACACACAGGGCGGCGCTGTGAGGTCTGTGATGATGGCTTTTTTGGGGACCCACTGGGGCTCTCTGGGGCCCCCCAGCCCTGCCACCGGTGCCAGTGCAGCGGGAATGTGGACCCCAATGCCGTGGGCAACTGTGACCCCCTGTCTGGCCACTGTCTGCGCTGCCTGCACAACACCACGGGTGACCGCTGTGAGCACTGCCAGGAAGGCTTTTATGGGAGCGCCCTGGCCCCTCGGCCCACAGACAAATGCACGCGTGAGTACCCACCTCCAGACCCCGGGGTGGCATGCGGTGGGCCCCTTCTCCTCTCCCCTGGCTCAGGACCCCGAAGGGGTGGCTGAGGAACCCACCGGAACCACCTGGCACCTCTGCAAGGCTGTGCAGCCTCAGCTGGTTACTCCCCTTCCCTGCCTGCGTGTCCAGAAAGCACAAGGGTCTGCCCCTCTCCGGGGTCTCTTTCAGCTGTGAGATCCTAGAAACTCCGATCCTGAAGCCTGGATAGTCTAGCGCTTATCTCCCACTCTGCAGTTGGCACATATGGCTGACTCAGTGACTGTCCTGCGCCCAGGGTCCCAGGCCATGCCCCCCAACTTTGCCTCAGTTAACACTCAGCCCCTGGGAGCCTCCCAGAGACCTGCAGGAGGGAAGCTCAGCCTTTGTCCCACACCGATGTGCTTGGAGCCCTTCCCCACGCTGCAGCTGCGGGTCCCGCTCACTCTCGCTTTGTGGAACCCTCACAGGAAATGTCGCTCTGGCCCACGGCGAGATGCTACCCTGGCGGTGGCTGGGAGAGCAGGGTCACGGGACTCAGAGCAGTGGGTGCAGGGCTGTGCCTGTGACCCTCGCCCACGTCTCTGTCCCTCTGCAGCCTGCCAGGGCTCAGGGCAGGCTCAGAAGGGCTGTCTGCCGCCATGACTGTCCTGGGCTGTCCCTCTAAGGATACAGTCAGTGGGCTGAGGCTTGAGCTCGGCCCTGGAGCATTTTTCCAGCAGGGGCATCGGAATCTGGGCTGAATGTGCGGTGTCATCTCTGGAGGCTCCCCCATCCTCTCTGCCTCCGTTGGACCCCGAAAGCTGGAGCAGACAATCTGCACATTCCCAACACCCACTCCTGCTCCCGCCCCCAGCCTGCAGCTGCCACCCACAGGGCTCGGTCAGTGAGCAGACGCCCTGCGACCCCGTGACAGGCCAGTGCTCCTGCCTGCCTCACGTGACTGGACGGGACTGCAGCCGCTGCTACCCTGGCTTCTTTGACCTCCAGGCTGGGAGGGGCTGCCAGAGGTAGGTACGGTGAGACTGTACCAGGATGGAAGAAGGTGCCAGGCAGCCCCCAGGGAGGGGACTGGTTTGGAAGGTGTTGTCCCAGGCCCACTGCCACGTACATTGTGCCCTGCACCGAAGGGGGGCAAAGGGACGGTCTCTTGACATCGGACTCATGGCTCTGCCAGCCCAGGATGCGAGCCAAGAGCAGCCCTAAGAGATGTCCAGGTGGGCAGGTGGCCGGTTTGGTCTCTGATTTCCTTCTCAGTGACACCGTCCTGGGTGGCCTTTTGGGAACAACAGAGGACTCCCGGGAAACACCAACTGCAGCAAACAGGTTTCTTCCTTGCAGGACTTCTCAGAGCCCTTAATATGCTAATTGCATCATGACTTTCCAACAGAGGCGCATAGGCTCCCCGAGACATGTTTGTCCCATAGCCTTATTTTATCTTCTTTTTTCCCCGAGCATCCTGGGAAACTTGTGCTTTCCAGAGCAGAGCTGGGGAAGCTGCGCCATGTACCTGTCTCACAGCCCCTGCTGACCAGACCCTGTCTGCTCTTCATGGAGACAGGGTCTGGTCAGCAGGGGCTGTGAGCTGAGGCCCCACCAGCTGCAGCCGGCAGAGGCTGGGCCAGGGGTGGCCCTGAGCTTGCCTCAGACCCAGTTCCTTCCCTTATCACAGCTGCAAGTGTCACCCACTGGGCTCCCAGGAGGATCAGTGCCATCCCAAGACTGGCCAGTGCACCTGCCGCCCAGGCGTCACAGGCCAGGCCTGTGACAGATGCCAGCTGGGTTTCTTTGGCTTCTCTATCAAGGGCTGCCGGGGTAAGGAGGCTGGGTTCTTCCCGGGCTGCTGGGAAGGTGGGGCTGAGGTCTCTGGGCAGAGATGACCGATAGGGAAAATGGATGCAGCGGGAGAGGATGGTCAGACCGGAGAGCAGCTGGAAGCGTGGAGTAAGCGAGCTCGGGAGGACTCTCCGGAGTGTGATGCTGCCCTGGCATTGACCAGGAGAGCAGGGTCACGTGACCCAGAGCAGTGGGGGCAGGGCTGTGCTTGTGACCCTCGCCCAAGTCTTTGGTCCTCTGTGCCCTGCCAGCATCCTCATGCCAGCCAGGAATATAGTCCCAGATGCCACTGTTAAGTGCCTGTGTGCCTGGGGCCATCATGTTACTCTCTGGGCCTCAGTTTCCTCACCTATAGAGTTGGGCTGCACTGGCAGTTCCTAAACCTGGATGGCCCTCAGATCCTCTAGGGAACATTGGAATAAACCAGGCTCTGTGCCACCGTCAACCTTCTGAATCAGAATCTCCAGGGGAGGGCCCAGGAGTCTGTATTTGATGCTGCCCAGTGGGTTCTGGAAACACCCAGAACCCAGCATGCACTGCCCCTGGCCCCTCCAGCCTGCAGGTGCTCCCCACTGGGTGCCGCCTCGGCCCAGTGCCGTGAGAATGGCACGTGCGTGTGCAGGCCTGGCTTCGAGGGCTACAAGTGCGACCGCTGCCACGACAACTTCTTCCTTACGGCCGACGGCACGCACTGCCAGGAGTGCCCGTCCTGCTATGCCCTGGTGAAGGAGGAGGTGGGTCTGACCAGAACCGTTCACCTTCCCATTCATTCTGTGTCCCCAGCGAGTGCCAGCTCTGTGCCAGGCACTGGGAACTGCCTGCTCACCCAGCTCCGGGCCTTGCAAGCCCACCACCCGCCTTCTCCCTGTGCCCATGCAGCTGCGGGCCTGTTCCAGCCCCGCTCCACCCTCACCCCAGCCCTTCCCCTGCTCTGGGTAGATGGGACTCTTGTCACCTGCTCTTCCTGACCACACTGGGCTGAGGTCTCACTTTTCTCAGGTTCAGTGGGGATGAGACCACAGATAACCTGTTAGTAAGGAGGGTCAACAGGAGTGCTTCTGATTTGGGAGGTGGGTGGTGCAGGGGTCAGGAGTTCAAGCTCTGGAGTTAACCCATCCGGCTTCCCCTCTGCCAGCTCTATTCATTGTCATGTGCCTTGGTAGGCAACAGCCTTGGTAAGCCTCAGGCTCTCTCCCACTCCAGACTGGAGATAGTGCAGACCTGCAACCCTTTTCTAGAAACCAATGAGGCCAGCTTTCAGAATTTGTGGCATTGTAGAAAGATAAGATGGCATGCACTGAGGCTGGGCACGGTGGCTCACACCTCTAATCCCAGCATTTAGGATTAGAAAAATCCCAAAGTTTGGGAGGCTGAGGCGGATGGATCACCTGAGGTCAGGAGTTTGAGACCATCCTGGACAACATGGTGAAACCCTGTTTCTACTAAAAATATAAAAATTTGCCAGTGGGGGTGGCACATACCTGTGGTTCCAGCTACTCAGGAGGCTGAGGCAGGAGAATTGCTTGAACCCAAGAGGCAGAGGTTGCAGTGAACTGAGATCACGCCGCCACTGCACTCCAGCCTGGGTGACAGAGCAAGACTCTGTCTCAAAAAAAAAAAAAAAGAAAGAAAGAAAGAAAGAAAGATGGCCTGCACTGAATATTACATAATCCCCCACTGCGAATGGGCCAGCCTCTATAGTC
This sequence comes from Cheracebus regulus, assembly GCA_963574635.1. NCBI lineage: Eukaryota > Metazoa > Chordata > Mammalia > Primates > Pitheciidae > Cheracebus > Cheracebus regulus. Next base: position 92,885 of record CAUYQU010043456.1, on the reverse strand, counting down.
AAGCCCGGTGATATTGATGCAGGAAGACAGATGACTATTCCCACCAAATGGGGAAATGGAGACCACAGTGGCCTTTTTCAGAACAGTTTTACTTCAGATCAGGTTTTGCTCTCGAGTGGGGAATGGAATACCTTGTAGTTTTCCAGAACATTCTGGTCTTGGGAATGGAGGACAGGGCCTGGGACCTGTGCCTGCCACTTAGAGCGGTGACGGGGGGAATCGGGCAGGCGCGTGGCAGGCATTGGTGCTGAGCCTGGCTCCTAGGACATGCTCTAAATGCAGTGATTGTCCGATGAAAACACGGGGCTAGGGGACGTTTATAGCCCGCTCAGCCAGTGTCCGTAGCGTGCCTTCTGGTGTGGCGTCCTGGAGACACAGCCAATAGGACAGAGGAAAATCTCTGTGGGGCGTCCCTTCCCATCCCTTCCTCCCTCCCTTCCGAGGTAGGACAGCGGAGTGGTCAGCAGTGTCAGTAGGTGGCATGGGAGAGGACAGCAACCACAGGCTGGGCAGGGTTGGCTCTCAGAGCTGTGGCATATCCTGAGTGTTGAGGCCCAGGGGAGGATTTGGAGAAGGGAACCCACAGGGAGAGTGGCAGGCAGAAGCCAGGGGGAAGCCTGGGCCGGACCTCCATGCCACCAGCCTCATGCACCTTTTCTTCGCTGTGCCCTCCAGGCAGCCAAGCTGAAGGTCAGACTGACTTTGATGGAGGGGTGGCTGCAAGGGTCCAACTGCGGCAGTCCCTGGGGACCACTAGACATTCTGCAGGGAGAGGCCCCACGGGGGGATGTCTACCAGAGCCACCGCCTGCTGCCAGGTACAGTGGGGGCAGAGTGAGGGCTGGGAGGCAAGCGGATGCCCCCAGCACCTGCGGTCTGGTCTTGTCGGATGCTGTGGGGGCTCTCACAACACAACGCTGTCACCATGGGCCTCTCCTTCAATGTCCCTAGCCCACCTGTAACTTTATTAATATCAGTCCTTGTCCCCATGACCCTTCCTTACCCAGACCCTAAGCTGTGAGACAGGGCTGGGCTCACTCATTTATTCACTCCTTCCACAAGGGGGTCATGAGGCGCTGCTCCAGAGGCTGGACTTGGAGGGCCTCATCGCCTGGACTCGTGGCCATGTCGCTCACTGCCGTAGCCCAGCACAGTGCTCAGCGCATAGAAAATACTAACACCTGAGTAAATAAGAAAAAAGGCGGGCTGGGTGTGGTGGCTCATGCCTGTAATCCCAGCACTTTGGGAGGCCAATACGGGAGGATTGGCTGAGCCCAGGAGTTCAAGATCAGCCTGAGCAACATAGCAATAGCAAGACCTTGTCTCTATAAGAAAGAGAGAAAGAAAGAAAAAAGAAAGAAGGAGAGAGAGAGGAGGAGGGAGGAAAGAAGGAAAAAAGGAGGGAACTGGCCGAGTGTCGTGGCTCATGCCTGTAATCCCAGCACTTTGGGAGGCCGAGGCGGGCGGATCACGAGGTCAAGAGATCGAGACCATCCTGGCCAACAGGGTGAAACCCCATCTCTACTAAAAAATACAAAAATTAACTGGGCGTGGTGGCACGCGTCTATAGTCCCAGCTACTCGGGAGGCTGAGGCAAGAGAATTGCTTGAACCTAGGAGGTGGAGGTTGCAGTGAGCTGAGGTCTCGCCACTGCATTCCAGCCTGGCACCCAGCAACAGAGCGAGACTCTGTCTCAAAAAAAAAAAAAAAAAAAAAAAGGAGGGAACTCTCACTAAAGCCAGGAGGAATTTGGCCTGGGACCTGGAAATGGCACTGAAATGGACTGGATTACTTGTGAAGTTTTACATGTGTAAGTGCCATGCTCCTTTAGCAGCCAGACAGAGGCGAGCTGAGAACCTGTCAGCAGGACTCACTGTGGACATGGGGGCTGTCAGATACCATGTCGTCAGTTGCCCACGTGTGAGCCACCATGTGAACTGGAGCTTATTGGAGCAGGGGGTCCAGGACTGCTGGTGTGGCCACAGAAGGCCTGGGTCCCTCCCGGTCCCTGTGTATGGCTGACTTACTGTGAGTGGGACCTTGGGTCATGGTTGCCCTCCCTGGGCCTCAGCCTGCATCTGTAAAATGGGGGACTCTTCCTTTGGGACTGTTGGTGCTTGGGTTGCTGATGCTTGGGGAATGGAGAGCACAGAGAGGCCCCAGGGGTGGGGGCTTTTGGGTGACATCTCCACCACTCTGTGACCCCTGGGCTGTGGGCTTTCTGTAGGGGCTCGGGAAGCCTTCCTGGAGCAGATGATAGGCCTCGAGGGTGCTGTGAAGGCTGCGCGGGAGCAGCTGCAGAGGCTGAGCAAGGGTGCCCGCTGTGCCCAGGCCGGAGCCCAGAAGACCTGCACCCAGCTGGCAGACCTGGAGGCAGTGCTGGAGTCCTCGGAGGAGGAGATTCTGCATGCAGCTGCCATTCTTACATCTCTGGTATCCCAGGGCCCCCACCCCACCAACCCAAACACACCAAGCCTGGGTGTTGCTCCCTGCTCCAGCCCCGTCATTGACCTGGTGACCTTGGGTATGACTCCCCACTTTGGGAGGCTCAGTTTCATCTGCAAAATGGGGATCACACAGTGCCTCCTCCGCGGATTCAGCAAGGGGACGTTTGCAAAGGGCAAGGTGTGTCCCGAGTAGACTGAACGCACAGTAAGTGGTGGACAGCTTCCTTTTTGCTGTTTCTATGTCCTGGGACTCCGCTCACTGGATGCCGACGTGGCCAGCTTTGTGCATTTACAAAACTGCTGGTGCCATCCAGTTCTGCCCCATCCTTGAGCCAGATGTGGCCCTTGCCCTTTGGGGACAGGCTGTCAGTTTCCTCTCTGCCTCTTCTTTCTACAGGAGATTCCTCAGGAAGGGCCTGGCCAGCCCAGTGACTGGAGCCACCTGGCCAGAGATGCCCGTGCCCTCGCCAGGAGGTGAGTCCCAAGACATGGTGAGGTTGTGCCTGGCCCTTCTCCTGGGGGTTCCAGGGTCACAGTCAGCCCACAGGTGCCCCCACCCAGGAGTCGGGATCAGATATTACAAGAGCTGCGCGGTAGGGGCAGTGTCACCAGTATGAGGAAGGGCAGGCAAGGTGGGTGCGAGTCCAGAGATGTTGGGGGCAAAGCTTGGTTGACCGAAGGCATCAGAGAGTATCTGCTGGCTTTCTCTTTGTGACAGTTGTATAATATACAAGTTATTATATTGGGGTAGAATTCACACACTGTGTAATTCGGTGCTTTCTCTGTATTCTCAGGGTTGCAAAGCCATCATCACAACCAATTTTAGAATTTTCTTTTTGTTTTTTTTGAGATGGAGTCTTGCTCTGTAGCCCAGGCTGGAGTGCAACAGCGCCATCTCGGCTCACTGCAACCTCTGCCTCCCGGGTTCAAGCAATTCTCCTTCCTCAGCCTCCCCAGTAGCTGGGACTACAGGCATGTGCCACCACACCCAGCTAATTTTTGTATTTCTAGTAGAGACGGGTTTTCACCATGTTGGCTAAGATGGTCTTGATCTCTTGACCTCGTGATCTGCCCGCCTCAGCCTCCCAAAGTGCTGGGATTACAGGCATGAACCACCGCGCCTGGTCAGGATTTTCATCATCCCAAAAACAAATCCCCAGACCCGTTTGCCATCACCCCCTGTTTCTCCTTACCTCCCCAGCCCCTGGAACCACAACTCTACTTTCTGTCTATAAATTTGCCTATTCTGGGCACTTCATTGAAGTGGAATCAGACAATGTACCACCTTTTACAACCGGCTTCTTTTACTAAGCACAGTGTTTTCAAGGCTCATCAATGCCGTGGCGTGGACCAGTCCTTCACTCCTTTTTATGGCTGAATAATATTCTATTGTATGGAAATGCCACATTTTGTTTATTCGTTCATCTGTTAACAAACACTTGGGTTGTTTCATCCACTGCCTTCAGGAAGCAGCTTAAGGCCGGCACAATGGCTCACACCTGTAATCTCAGCACTTTGGGAGGCTGAGGTGGGTGGATCACTTGAGGTCAGGAGTTCAAGACCAGCCTGGCCAACTTGGTGAAACCCCGTCTCCACTAAAAGTACATAAATTAGTTGGGCACGGTGGCACGCGCCTGTAATTTCAGCTACTTGGGAGGCTGAGGCAGGAGAATCACTTGAACCCGGGAGGTGGAGGTTGCAGTGAGCTGAGATCACACCCCTGCACTCCAGCCTGGGCAACAGAGACTCCATCTCAAAAGAAAAAAAAAAATCTTATTAATCCTTATGTGAAGACAATAGTCACAAACTCCATGTAACACGAAAAGGGCATGGGGTACCCTTCCTATCAATCTTTAAAGTGTGTGACACAGAACGGTGAATGGAGTCCCCATCTTTGTGGCTGTCCTCTGTTCGGGGCAGCAGGAGGCCTGGGTCGTAGAGGTTGTAGTTCCGTGTGAGCCCTTGCTGACGGTCAGGTGGGTGTCCTCACACAGCCACAGAGATGACGCCGCCAAGATCGCAGCCACTGCTCGGAGGGCCCTGCTCGCCTCCAACACCAGCTACATGCTTCTCCAGAGTCTGCTGGAGGGAAGGGTGGCCCTGGAGACCCAGCGGGACTTGGAGGACAGGTAAGGCCTCCCCAGGTGTGGCTAGAAGCTTGGCATTGGCCTCCTGGAGCTGATAGGGCCCGGCCGGAGGCTGCTGCATCCAAAGCCTGCTCCCTTGAGTCCCAGTGTTCTTTGCCGTTGGGGTCTGGGCTGTCTTGGGTCTGCATCCCACTCGGAGTGGGGCCACAGGGTCTCGGGCACACACGGTGGTGAGTCACAGTAACCACTTGTGCCTAGCGGGTGTGACTCAGCCTCTCAAGAGAAGGGATAAGAACCAGAACCCAGAGCAGCAGATTCCTCGCTCTCCCTCTTCAGCGTCCCCTGAGCCCCCCAGCCCCTGTGCCCCGGCCCAGGCCAGCTCCTCTGAGCTCCTCCACGGCAACAGCTTCTTTCTCTGCCTCTGCAGACCAGGCAGCTTTGCTTCTCTGCTTTGGTGACCCCTTCTGTCCCTCTCAGTTTAAGGGTCCATGAACACTCCCCAGCGTCTTGCTGAGCATTCCTAAATGACAGTGGGATTGACTCCGGTTAGATCGGGTGTCCAGCCCTGAGCCAGTCACATGACTCACCCAGGGGTAGGGCACTGGCTCTCTAAAAAGGGGGAAGGGATAGAAGGGTAGCCAGAGGTCTCCACCCCAGCAGTGCCCTTGTCAGGGAGGAATGGGTGGGGCAGGGTGTGGACAGCTGGTCAGGATGGAAAACCCATCCTAGCTGGTTGGTCAGGGCAAAACGGCACATGGGTTCTGCAGCTCAGGGCCCTGCATTCATCAGTGGCGAGGACGTGCCCAGCATCCCTGGGAGGGGCATGGCTGAGGCAGGACCAGGGCCGGGGCCACCGCGCTCCCCACTTCACCAGGCATTTTCCTCTTCACCATTCACCCAGAAGAGCCAAACATTTGCAAACATGTGATTCTTGAGTGGAAACCAAGCAGAGCCCTTTCAGCAAAGTATGGCTGAACTGAATGATGCAAGAACAAGAATGTGGCCCTTTCACGGCCTGTCTGGCTCATTTGAGAGCTGCGGAGAAGCGGCCACTTTCCAAGGCAGCTGTGCAGGCCCTGCAGAGGGCTACTCTGCCTGGGAAGTTGGCAGAGGCCTTTGCAAACCAAGGGCTCTGGCCTGGGGCCCACACAGGGTCGGGGAGGGCCAGTCCTGCATCCAGCTCCATGGCCTCTGTTTCCTCCCAGGTACCAGGAGGTCCAGGCGGCCCAGAAAGCATTGGGCATGGCTGTGGCAGAGGTGCTACCTGAAGCGGAAAGTGTGCTAGCCGCCGTACAGCAAGTTGGCGCAGATACAGCCCCGCACCTGGCCTCACTGGCTGCCCTGGGAGCCCTGGTCAGCTCAGTTGTCCTCAGAGATCCATGTGGGGTCAGGGGGATCTATTATAGAAGCTAGGGGCCGGGTACGGTGGCTCACATCTGTAATCTCAGCACTTTGGGAGACCGAGGCAGGTAGATCACCTGAGGTCAGGAATTCGAGACCAGCCTGGCCAACGTAGTGAAACCCCATCTCTACCAAAAATATAAAAATTAGCCAGGTGTAGTGGTGCACACCTGTAATCCCAGCTACTGGAGAGGCTGAGGCAAAAGAATCACTTGAACCCAGGAGGCAGAGGCTGCAGTGAGCCAAGATTGCACCAATGCACTCCAGCACGGGTTACAGAGCAAGACTCCATCTCAAAAAAGAAAATAAAATTATAGCAGCTGGAGAAACCAGTGGGGCCTGGGCAGAGGCAGGGGCTGCGGCTCCTTTTTAACTATATTGCAGCCAAGTCAAATGGTATAAACTACTACAGGGCGGAGCTCAACCATTCTCTGTTGCTGATAATATCAAGGCTGGGGCCTCTTCCCGTTACACTGACGTTAGCAATGACATCAGACAGACCTGGGATGCAATCCCAGCTCTGCCACTCGGGCTCTGTGACCTCAGCCGAGGACGTTCCCTCCCTGAGTCTGTCTGTCACATGGAAGTCCCCACTAGGTTATTTCAGAGCTGCTTTCGTGGGAGCTGGACAGAGATTCAGGAGCAATGCACGAGGTAGCTGGCCGGCACCTCTGTACCCATCACCTTATACTCATCACCTCTGCATGAATTGGGTCCATCATATCAATTCAATAACTCTGAAATCCTAAAAAACTCAGAAACTGAATATTAAAGAAATCAGCTTATGGCCGGGTGCAGTGGCTCATGCCTGTAATCCCAGCACTTTGGGAGGCCGAGGCAGGTGGATCACAAGGTCAGGAGATCAAGACCATCCTGGCCAACACAGTGAAACCCTGTCTCTACTAAAAATACAAAAAATTAGCTGGGCATGGTGGCGTGCGCCTGCAGTCCCAGCTACTCAAGAGGCTGAGGCAAGAGAATTGCTTGAACCTGGGAGGTGGAGGTTGCATTGAGCTGAGATGGTGTCACTGCATTCCAGCCCGGCGACAGAGCGAGACTTTGTCTAAAAAAAAAAAAAAAAAAACTCAGCTTATACAAATGCCTTTGGGACAAATGCTGACCCAGATTGATGCCCAAAGCTGCCTATTTGAGGTCTTTGCTTCTCCCATTCCATATGAAGAGTAATGCACAGCGGTTAGTGCGTTTGAGCCCAGGTTCTGCTTCCAACACCCCTGGGGGTATTAGATCATATGTAGGATCTGCATTGTTCTTCTCTGAATTCTGGAAGGTTCTGCATTCTGAAGCCATCCAGCCCCCAGATCTTAGTTCAGGGCTGCAGAGCTGGGGAAGCATTCTCGCGTTTGCTCTGCAGTGAGGCAGTGTGGGTCAGGGAGGCTAGCTGAGTCGCTCGAGGCCATGCAGCTAGAAGTTGGTAGAGCTGTTATCTGAGCCTCAAGTGAGGGGTCCCCAGCCTAGCTCCTCTTGCCTTGGCCCCTCTGCCTCCTGGGGTCCACACAAAGCCTCACCCCTGCTATTCCTGCCCCTGGGGCTTCTAAGCTACCTGGGGCATCAGGTAGGCTCACCAGGGTTTCAGGGGGCTTGGGTTCAGGGCTGGCAGCCAGGGGCAGACTTGTGGCCTCAGCCCAGCAGGGCACCTCCCCCAAGTAGCATTTACCCCTCCTGCTGAGCCCATTGTGTCCCTGCAGCCTCAGAAGTCCGGGGCTGAAGACCTGGGCCTGAAGGTGAGGGCCCTGGAGAAGACAGTTGCATCAAGACAGCACCTGGTGACCGAGGCTGCCCGAACCATCCAGGCTGCTGCCCAGGCGGCACTGCAGAAAACAGAGCCCCTCACACAGGTCAGCTCTTGCGCTCTGAAGCAGGGGGCCTCGGAGAGGTTGGGGCTGCCCCGAAGGTGATCTGCGGTCAGGGTTGCAGGAGGGAGAAGGGCAGGGGCAGAAGTAGCTCTTTCCATCCCTCTGGTGCCTCCTGCAAAACTCACACACAGCCTGAGGCAGGGAAGGGGACCCTGATACCCCGAGAAGAGGCGATGGACAGACAGACGGAGGACAGCCACAGCAGCACCTGGGCCACCCCACCATCCTGGGATAGTTCTCGCTCATGCCTCCATTCATTAGTTCACTCTCTAGATATTTTTGTTTGGTTTTGAAACAGAGTCTCGCTCTATTGCCCAGGCTGGAGTGCAGTGGTGCAGTGATGTAATCTTGGCTCACTGCAACCTTCTTCTCCCGGTACAAGTGATTCCCCTGTGTCAGCCTCCAGAGTAACTGGGACTACAAGCGTGTGTCACTATGCCTAGCTAGTTTTCTTTTTTGTATTTTTAGTAGAGACAGGGTTTCACCATGTTGGCCAGGCTGGTCTCGAACTCCTGGCCTCAAGCGATTCACCTGCCTCAGCCTCCCAAAGTGCTGGGATTATAGGCGTGAGCCACCGCACTCAGCTCCATTCTTTTTTTTTTTTTTTTTTTTTTTTTTTGAGATGTAGTCTTACTTTGCCTTCCCGGCTGGAGTGCATGGTGGGATCCTAGCTCCTGCAACCTCTACGTCCCAGGTTCAAGCAATTCTCCTGCCTCAGCCTCCTGAGTAGCTGGGATTACAGGCTCACACCACCACACCCAGCTATTTTTTTTGTATTTTTAGTAGAGATGGGGTTTCACCATGCTGGTTAGGCTGAACTCCTGATCTCAGGTGATCCACCTTCAGCCTTCCAAAGTGCTAGGATTATAGGAGCAAAAATGGAAGCCTGGCTTCCGTTCCTTTTAAAGACAAGATAAGGGGGCCATCTGTGATGTGTGAGAATGTATCTGAAGGGCTGAGTCCAGTGCCAGGCGCTTACCTGGGGAGCTTGGCTCTGCTGGGGCCCCAGGGTGGCACCTGCTGATGTGCTCCACTCCCTCATCCAGGGTGAAAATGCCAGGAAGAGAGGTGACTTCCCCAGGAGTCAGGGCCAGGCCCCAGTATGTACTGATGCCCTGCCCCACAGCAATCAGAATAGGGCTGAGGCAGTGCTAAGTGGCTCCACAAACTCTAGTACTTATTTATTCTTATGACAGTGGCATTTACAGGACATACACTTACCCATTTTGGAGTCAGTGGCTTTTAGTACATTGGCAGCATTGTGCCACTTCCACCTCAGTCTAGTTTCAGAACATTTCACCACCCGTAACAGAAACCCCATGCCCACTCAGCAGTCACTCCTCACTTCCCCTCCCGAGGCCCAAGTCTGCTTTCTGTCTCTGTAGATTTCCTCTGTCTAGATCTTTCGCAGAAACGGAATCATGTGATATGTATTGATTGTGTCAGGCATCCTCCTGCTAGCGTCATCTTTTCAGAGTTCACCTGCATTGCAGCCTGGATCTAGACTTCCTCCCTTTTTAAGGCTCAGTCATATTCCCGTGTGTGGGTGAAGTGCATTTTATTTACTCATTAATTCATTTCATTCATCAAACCCAAATTCTTTAAGTGTATCTAGTCCTGTTGAGTGGCAGTGAGGAAGAAACTGAGTTTCCATAAATCGAGATGGTATCATAAACAGATTTGTTGTGATTTTCGTATCCACTTGCTGAGATAAAGCAGTGTTCTTTTTCTTCTTCTTCTTTTTTTTTTGAGATGGATTCTTGATGCCGCCCAGGCTGGAGTACAGTGGCTCAATCTTGGCTCACTACAACCTCCGCCTCCCAGATTCAAGCCATCCTTCTGCCTCAGCCTCCCAAGTAGCTGGGATTACAGGTGTGCACCACCATGCCCAGCTAATTTTTTTTTTTTTTTTTTTTTGGTATTTTCAGTAGAGACAGGGTTTCACCATGTTGGCCAGGCTGGACTTGAACTCCTGACCTCAAGTGATCTGCCCACCTCTGTCTCCCAAAGTGCTAGGATTACAGGCATGAGCCCCTGTGCCTGGCCAATAGAACAGGTGCTCTCGTTCCTTTAATTCTAGTGTTCCAGTTTTCCTCAGGGTTTTTGTGGGACAGGTATCTGCTTGGGAGATAGTCAGCGTTCAACTTTTGTACAATAACACAGATCAGGTGCTCCTGGTGGACAGTGTGACCCGGAGTCAAGGATTTCGTGATGTTTTGGGCACCCGTATACGTGGCTTGGTGCCGCTGAGCTGCCCCCAGGCACTGCTCCCGTGGAGCCAGCCCCCAGCCTCTCCCCATCTTTCTCCAGCTGCACCAGGAGGCCAGAGCCACCCTGACCCAGGCTTCCTCGTCAGTCCGGGCTGCCACAGTGACCGTCATGGGGGCCAGGACTCTGCTGGCTGACCTGGAAGGTACGTGTGTCCGGCTGACCACTAGGCTCTGTGATACACAAACGCCCCTGACAGCTACTCAGCTGTTGCCTCGGCCAGGGCAGGCTTGCGGAGGACAGGAGTCTGGTCTTGTGGGCTTCATTAAGCCAAGTGGACTGTTCCCTTCACCTCTCAGGATCCCACCCCCTCTCATAGACCACTCACCTAGGACATGCCCATGTGGCTCTCCCATACACCCCTGGGTCATCAGACCACGTGCAGAGCCCTCAAGACCCAGTAGGAGGAGACTCTGACATCACTGGCTTCCCACCCAGGTCAAGTCCGCTCTGGCCCGGGCTCCAGTTAGTTATCTGGTACAAATATGGCTGTCCTGGTCCAATGCTGAGCTGGGGCTATGGGAAGGGTGGAGTTTCTCTTTAGAAGGGGTTATGGGTTCATGCCAGTCCAGGCCTTTCTTGAGCTTTAGGAAAACAGGCCCAAGCGCCCTCATTTTGCAAATGGGTAGACTGAGGAAAGGAATTGCTATTCATCCCTGGGTCAGAGCTGAGCTGGGAATAGACGCCAGCAAATATTACGATTCTGCAAGTGTCCGCCTGTGTGATGGGCTTCTGTGATATCCAATTTGCTCCAGAGAGAAGTCCCCTCACCCTTATTTGTGGCTCCTTATCCGACAGGCTGGATAAGGCAGGAGCGCACTCTGAACCCCCAGATGTGGCTTCCATATTCCGCAGGAGGGCTAACCTCAAACCTCTAACCCCACGCTCTTTTCCCCATTCCAATCCCATTTTAGAGACACCCCCTCTTACCACCAGTTGGCCTGTGCTCACTTGGTGCTTAGGATAAAAGGAAAATTCACCAAGTGAACTGTGGAGCAATCTTCCCCAGGGTGTGGCCCGGGGTCTCCTAGCCTATGATACGCTCTGCCAGGAGAGGGTTTGTGATCAAATATGTTTAGGAACTGTCTCTTACTGCCGCATCCTCTTGAGGTCTTACAGAGAACACTTGAGAATATTAAAGGCTCTGAGAAGGCCTGTAATACAAAAACCTTCTTCACTTTAAACTTAATTGATATTTCCCTCTAGTGTTTATTAACGTCATGGAGAATTAGGGCTCCACAGAATACATGTTGAGAAACACCAATTTTGCATACAAGGAGCAAAGCGGATCTAATTTCTGGATAGAACAATTCTATAATACTATGCCCCAAATATTAGAAGGCCTCATTCTTTTTAAAAATTGACTTTGACTTTGTCTACTGTAATCAGTACTTTTTTTTTTTTTTTTTTGAGATGGCGTCTCACTCTGTTGCCAAGGCTGGAATGTGGTGCGATCTCAGCTCACTGCAACCTCTGCTCCCAGGTTCAGGCAATTCTCCTGCCTCAGCCTCCTGTGTATGTGGGTTTAAAGGTACCCACCACCGCACCTGGATTTTTTTTTTTTTTTTTTTTTTTGTATTTTTAGTAGAGATGGGGTTTCACCAGGTTGACCAGGCTGGTTTTGAACTCCTGACCTCCAGTGATCCGCCCACCTTGGCGTCCCAAAGTGCTGGGATTACAGGCGTGAGCCACTGCGCCTGGCCTGTAATCAGTTCTTTTGATGATAAACTTCCTTTGAATATTTTCTTGAGTTGGGGTCTCACTCTGTCACCCAGGCTGGAGTTTGGTGGTGCAGTCATAGCTCACTCTAGCCTCAACCTGGCCTCAAGTGATCCTTCCACCTCAGTCTCCCGAGTTGCTAGGTCTATAGGTGTGTGCCACCATGCCCAGCTAAGCTTTTTTCTTTTTGTGGAGATGAGGTCTCACTGTGTTTCCTAGGCTGGTTTCAAACTCCTGGCCTGATCCTCCTGCTGCAGCCTCCAGAGTAGCTGGGATTACAGGTGTGAGCCCCGGCACTTGACTAAATTGCCCTTAGAATTTTATCTTAAAGGAAAGGAAATAGCGTCTCTGTTTACAAAAAAGGAAACCGCTTCTTATTGGATAATAAAATCTGTGGGAAGTGTAACATTTTGGCCAGGTGCGGTGGCTCACACCTGGAATCCCAGCACTTCAGGAAACCAGGGTGGGCGGATCACTTGAAGTCAGGAGTTTGAGATCAGCCTGGCCAACGTGGTGAAACTCCATCTCTACTAAAAATACAGAAAATATATCTATTAGCCAGGTATGGTGGTTGCGCTTATAATCCCAGCTACTCAGGAGGTGGAGGCAAGAGAACTGCTCGAGCCTGGGAGGCGGAGGTTGTAGTGAGCCAAGATCGCTCCACTGCACTCTAGACTGGGCGACAGAGTGAGATCTTGTATTTAAAAAAAAGAAAGAGAGAGAGAGAGAATTGTAGTATCTCCCTTTTTGTCTTGGTTGCTTGAGAGCTCAGAGGTCAATAGAACGTTTGGTTCCTCCTATGCCATTATTGAGATTTCCCCTCCTCCTCCGTCCTTCATCATCCCTCCAGTTACAGCAGACGCTTGGTCTTCCATGGTCAGGATCCATTTGTTGATTTACCGGTCACTATACACTGCCTCAAAGCCTTGTTTAGACATAGGCGGTACATGCAAATGCCGAGGTAAGCAGACTGAGCCGTGGACTGTGCTAGCCCCCACCACTGGCCCCAGCATTGACCACCACATAATAGACGTCCTCGTAGAATATGTATCTGGAAATTCCCCAAGCAGTATGTCTGTGTCTCACTTGCTTTTGTTTTCTCCTGGAGAAGTCTGAGAAGGTGATACACAGCCTTCATGCACCTCAAACCTCCATTCGTTGTCCAAGGGTCTGTGGCCAGCCAGGCAGCTCTGCCAGCGGCTGCCTGAGAAGAGCTGGAGGCGTGAGCCCAGTTCTCCTGACCTAGCCTCAGCCGCGTTTGCAGGAACGAAGCTGCAGTTTCCTCGGCCCAAGGACCAGGCGGCTCTGCAGAGGAAGGCAGACTCTGTCAGGGACAGATTGCTTGCAGACACGAGAAAGAAGACCAAGCAGGCGGAGAGGGTGCTGGGAAACGCTGCCCCTCTTTCCTCCAGTGCCAAGAAGAAGGGCAGAGAAGCAGAGGTGTTGGCCAAGGACAATGCCAAGGTCAGGGCGGTGGCTGTGACAACAGCGGCCTCCTGCCTTCCGGAGGGACCACCCTTCCGTGGGCCCCTTCCCGACATCCGTGCTGATTCCTCCGCACTCACTCACTGCTCAGTGGGCCCAGGCATTTGACTCAGGGACTCCAGGGGGGTGAGCCTGTGGGTTCCTCATGAAATAGGTGTCATTGCTGTCCCATTGCACAGGTGAGGACACTGAGGTGCAGCCAGGCTCACGGACTTAACCAGGACTCACACCTGGGTCTGTTTGGCTTTTCTGCCTAAACTTCTAGGTTTTTCTTTTCTCTTTTATCTTTTACTTTGCATTTGTTTATTTTGCCTGCCTTTCTGTTTTTAACTTTTTTTTTCTGTAATTTTTAAAGACAGAGTCTTACTCTGTGGCCCAGGCTGGAGCGCAGTGGTGCCATCTCAGTTCACTACAACCTCTGCCTCCCGGGTTCAAGTGATTCTCCTGCCTCAGCTTCCAGAGTGGCTGGGATTATAGGCCTACTCCACCATGCCCAGCTAATTTTTGTATTTTTAGTAGAGCAGGGTTTCACCACGTTGACCAGGTGGCCTCGAACTCCTGACCAAAGGTAATCCACCTGCCTTGGCCTCCCAACGTGCTAGGATTACAGGCGTGAGCCACTGCACCTGGCTTAAATTTTTTTTTTCTTTTTTTTTTTTGAGACAGTCTCAATCTGTCGCCCAGGCTGGAGTGCAGTGGCATGATCTCGGCTCACTGCAACCTCCACCTCCTGGGTGCCAGCAATTCTCCTGCCTCAGCCTCCCAGATAGCTGGGATTACAGGTGTGCGGCACCACACCCAGCTAATTTTGTATTTTTAGTAGAAATGGGGTTTCACCATGTTGGCCTGGATGGTCTCAATCTCCTGACCTCAGGTGATCCACCCACTCGGCCTCCCAAAGTGCTGGCATTACAGGCGTGAGCCACTGCACCCAGCCTAAAATTGTGCCATATTCTAACGAGTGCCTATCTCCCCAGCTCTGTTGCTGGCTCTGTTGCTCACACACCAAGCAAACTGTCTTTATGGCGCCTGGAGAACGTGCTGGATTTGCAGTCGGGGTCCCCAGGCTTGACTTCTTCTCATGCCACTTGGGCTTTGGCCAGCCCCTCCAACCCCCTGTGCCTCTGTTTTTGGAATTTCTCCTCCTGAGAGAAACAGGTGGTATCCAGCAGGCTGCACTGTGCCCAGTACCTAGCCTGCATTCAGTACATATTCGTTGCATGCATGCATGAAGGATCTGCCTGGTACAGGCGACTGCTTGGCATTCTTGCCATAATTGCTATTTACCTGCAAAAGGACTTGCCGTACTCACCTCTTCTCCCTCCACTGCTGCCCACCCCATAGCTCGCCAAGGCCTTGCTGAGGGAGGGGAAACAGGGGCACCGCCGTGCCAGCCGGCTCACCAGCCAGACGCAAGCCATGCTCCAGCAGGCATCCCGGCAGGTGCTGGTGTCTGAAGCACGCAGGCAGGAGCTGGAGGAAGCTGAACCGGTATATGTGCCAGGGCCCCCACCCCATCGCCTCCTGCCCCCAGCAGCCAGTAGGGGGGCGCCACTCAAGCTGTTTCTTCCTCCTCCCTCTGGAAGGTGGGTGCTGGGCTGAGCGAGATGGAGCAGCAGATCCGGGAATCACGCATCTCCCTGGAGAAGGACATCAAGGCCCTGTCAGAGTTGCTTGCCAGGCTGGGTAAGGAGGCCCTAGGGCTGGGCCCTGAACCCCTGGGTCCCTGGGGCACCTATGGGATCTTCCTGTGAGCTCCAGTCCTGGGGAAGATGTCCTCCCTGTCCTTACCCCCATGCTTCCCACGGCCCCACCTTTATGTTCAATCGCAAGTGTTTGTAACCACGCACAGGCCCCTGTGCCATGTGAGACGGGGTTGGTGTCTAAAAGTGAGTTCACGTTGAGTAACTCTTTGTGCCTCCAGAGGCCTGTATTCTTGGGGGCAGAGCAAGGGGGCACACAGAAAACTCACCATTGGCAAGAACACCCGCAGGCACAGGGTTAGCAGATCAGCCCTCGGGGGTTCAGGAGAAGAAGGACTGTCACGGCAGCAAGTGTGGCGTCAGGCACTGGTTTGGAATCAGACCAAGATTCAGGTCTGGCTCTGTTCCTTCTTTGGCCATTAGACCTTGGGCAAGTCACTCCACCTCTCTGAACCTCAGATCCCCCATCTGGAACATGGGAGTCACTGTGGGTGATTTGGAAGGCGCTTACAACAGTGCGTGGTGCATGTTAAGAGTGAGGAAATAGCAGCTCGTAGGAAGGAGATCAGATTCAAGATGGGCCTTAGCAAGGAGGTATTTGAATGAAGGGAACAGAATCTCCCAAGGCATGAAGGTCCCAGAGGCCCGGAGTTGCGAGGAGGCTCAGGAGACAGCAGACAGGGTGGTTGAGCTGAAAAGAACAGCATGTGTTTTTCCAAATTTTAAAAGACACATAATATTTTCTCTTTTTTCTTCTAGACAGAGTCTCAATCTGTCACCTATGCTGGAGTGCAGTGGTGTGATCTTGGCTCACTGCAACCTCCGCCTCCCGGGTTCAAGCAATTCTCCTGCCTCAGCCTCCCGAGCAGCTGGGACTACAGGCGCGCACCACCATGCCCAGTTCATTTTTTGTATTTTTAGTAGAGACAGGGTTTCACCATGTTAACCAAGATGGTCTTAATCTCCTGACCTCATGATCTACCTGCCTCAGCTTCCCAAAGTGCTGGGATTACAGGCGTGAGCCACTGCGCCCAGCTTATATTTTCTATCTTACCCGTTTTGAAATGTACAGTTCAGCAGAATTAAGTACATTCATTGCTGTGCTATCGTCACCACTACCCATCTCTAGAGCTCTTTCATCATCTCTAGCTGAAGCTCTGTCTTCCAGAAACACTAACTCCCCATTTCCCTCCCCCATCCCCGGTAGCCACCATTCTACTTTTGTCTCTGTGAATCTGACTACTCTGGGCCAGGAGTGGTGTCTCATGCCTGTAATCCCAGCACTTTGAGAGGCCGAGGCAGGCGGATCATTTGACATCAGGAGTTTGAGACCAGCCTAATGAATATGGTGAAAGCCTGTCTCTTCTAAAAATACAAAAAAAAATGGCCGGGCATGGTGGCACATGCTTGTAATCTCAGCTACGCAGAATGCTGAGGCAGGAGAATCGCTTTAACCTGGGAGACGGAGGTTGCAGTGAGCCAAGATCGCGCCACTGCACTCCAGCCTGGGTGACTGAGTGAGACTCTGTCTCAAAAAAAGAATTTGACTGCTCTGGGACCTCATATAACTGGAATCATACAGTATTTGTACTTAAAAAATTTTTATTGGAGACAGGATCTTGCTCTGTTGCCCAGGCTGGAGTGCAGTGGCACAATGGTGGCTCACTGCAGCCTCAAATTCCTGGGCTCAAGCGATCCTTCACTTCAGTCTTCAAAGTAGCTGGGACCACAGGCACATACCACCATACCCTGCTAATTTTTATTGTTGTTGAGACAAAAACATGTTCCTTATGTTGCCCAGGCTGGTCTTGAACTCCTGGGCTCAAGTGATCCTCCTGCCTTGGCCTCCCAAAGTGCTGGGTCATAAGCATGAGCCACCATGCCCTGCCTTGTTTTTCCTCTTTTGACTGACTTATTTCACTTAACAGAAAGTCATCAAGATTCACCTTGTGGCAGCATGCATTTTCAATTATCATTCGTAATAAGAGTAGAGAGAATTGCCATGCTCTATACTTTGTCTGGACATCAGGCCCACACTCAGCTATTCACACACATCATGTTACAGAATTTTCATACTAAGTTTTTAATGCAGGGACAGTTACTCTTTTGCCATTTTGCAGATGAGGAAACTGAGGTGTGGAGAGTTTATTTTTATTTTTTATTTTTGTTTGTTTTTTTGTAGCAACAGTGTCTCATTATGTTAACCAAGCTGGTGAACTCCTGGCCTCAAGGGATGCTCCCACCTCAGGTTCCCAAAGTGCTAGAATTACGAGAGAGAGCCACTACACCTGGCCTAGCACAGAGAGGTTAGATAATGTGCCCAGGGTCCCACAGCCAATCGGTGGGGAAGCCGTAGCTCACCTGCGGGTCCAAGTGACTCAGAGTGCATGCAGGTAGCCATTAATTGATGCCCAATGCCCCATCATGGAGCAGACACTCTCTTCAGCCATTCCTGCGTTGTCACTGTCATTCATTCACTTGTCACTCTGTGTCAGCCCTGTGCTTCACACGGGGATGCAGAATGAACAGCACACATCTGGTCCCTGCTCCAAGAGCCCTAGGCAGCCGGGCAGGTAGAGTGGGGCCTGTAACTCATTTCTAAATCTCTTTGAAGGCCAGGCTGTTTGGACTTGGCTGTGGGCAGTGGGGCCTCCTGAGGTCTGCCCCGATCAGCAGGGCCTGGGCTCCCCTCTGCCTTCGCTTGCACCCTGGCTTGGGGCTCACAGCTGCTTGCTCAGGAAATCCAGGGCCTCAGGGAGCCATGGGGCCCAGTGGAATCATGTGGGGTTAGAAGCAGCCACTTGGGACTGGACGTGGTGGCTCATGCCTGTAATGCTAGCACTTTGGGAGACCAAGGCAGGCAGATCACCTGAGGCCAGGAGTTCGAGACCAGTCTGGCCAACATGGTGAAACCTGTCTCTACTAAAAATACAAAATATTAGCTGGGTGCCTGTAATCCTAGATACTCAGGAGGCGGAAGCAGGAGAATTGCTTGAACCCAAGAGACAGAGGCTACATTAAGCCGAGATCACACCACGGCACTCCAGCCTGGGCAACAGAGTGAGACTCTGTCTCAATAAACAAATAAATACAAAAATGAGCCAGGCGTGGTGGCGCAGGCCTGTAATCCCAGCTACTCAGAGGTTGAAGCAGGAGAGTCACTTGAACCCAGGCGGCAGAGGTTGCAGTGAGCTGACCTTGTGCCACTGCTCTCCAGCCTGGGTGACAGAGTGAGACTCTGTCTCAAAAAAAAAAAAAAAAAAGGAGAAGCCACTTGGGACTTACCCCTTATTCCCATCACTCTCCTACCTGGCTGAACTGTGTCTTTCAGTTAAGTGTTACACCTAGTGACAAGGACTAGATGAGAGAGGCAGCCTGCAGATTCGACTCCATAACTATTGCTAGCAGTTCTTTTTTAGACAGAGTTTCACTCTTGTTGCCCAGGCTGGACTACAGTGGCACATGATCTCAGCTCACCACAACCTCCACTTCCTAGGTTCAAGCGATTCTCCTGCCTCAGACTCCCAAGTAGCTGGGATTACAGGCATGTGCCACCACACCTGGCTAATTTTGTATTTTTTAGTAGAGACGGGGTTTCTCCATGTTGGTCAGGCTGGTCTCAACCTTCTGACCTCAGGTGATCCGCCCGTCTCGGCCTCCCAAAGTGCTAGATTACAGGCTGTCATCACCTGGCCCCAGGGTTAGGGTTAGGGTTAGGGTTAGGATTAGGGTTGATGCTTGGGGAGATACCGAGAAGTCCTTAACCCCAGGGAGCAAACCCCCTCTGCAGGGGCCAGAGCTAAGATGCCGCTGCCTGCCTTCCAGGCCTGCAGTCCCTGCTCCAGCTGCCTCCCAGCCTCTCGCTCTAAAGCCAGAGACCCTGCGATTTGCTGCAGGGGCTGCCCACATCCAGGGACACAGGCAGCGTCTGTAAATGTGCGCTGTCAGAGAATTGAGCTAGCACGTTCCAGCTGGCGAAAATCACAGGGGCCTCTCTCATGTGCTGTTTTGTAGATGAGAAAACTGAGATTCAGAGAGGACTCACCCAAGGCCTTCATTTTTTAAAAACAATAATAGTAAAACCATCAACAAAAGTGTGCCACCCAGGGGGATGTTCCAGTCTTTCCATGGGCCCGTTGGGAGGCATGGGCCCTCAGCCACCTCACAGCCTCCGGGTCGCTGTCTTTCCCTGGTGGATGGCAGGCCATTGGAATCCTGGGAGGCCTGAGGAGAGGCTCAGGGGGTGGGCGGGTGCCTTGGGGTCTGCAGGGCTGCCAGCTCACAGTAAGGCTGTTTGTGCCCCACTGCAGGGTCGCTGGATGCCCACCAAGCCCCAGCCCAGGCCCTGAATGAGACTCAGTCGGCACTGCAATGCCTGAGGCTGCAGCTGGGCTCCCAGGGGGGCCTGCAGAGGAAACTGAGGCTGTTGGAGCAGGAATCCGAGCAGCAGGAGCTGCAGATCCAGGACTTTGAGAGTGGCCTCGCCGAGATCCGTGCCGACAAACAGAACCTGGAGGCCATTCTGCACAGCCTGCCCGAGAACTGTGCCAGCTGGCAGTGAGGGCCGCCCAGACCCCTGGCACACACTCCCCGCCTGCTGTTTACATGACCCGGGGTGTGGACACTACCCCACAGGTGTGCCATACAGGTGCACCCTGGAGCTGGCTGCTGTGGACTCGCTCCCAAGTGGATAGTCACACTCCCTGCTGAGTCTATCTGTGGCTTCTTCCCTGCCAGAGGACTGAGTGCACGCAGTCAGTTCACCTGGGCATTGGTGCACACTCCCACCCCTGCACATGCATAAATAGGCACACCCCAGCATCAATGGCACATACACACGTGAGGGTGTGTGTCTGTGTATATGACCCACATGTTTTCAAGTCCAGTCATCTAGTCCCCAGCTTACTGTCCACACACATGACAGTCTGCAGCTGCTGGGAGAGCCACCTGTGCGCTAGGCACCCTCTGGATGCTGGGCAGGTTGTTACAGGAGATACCCTGGGGTGCCAACATCCGTTCACTCCAGACCACAGGGAGATCTCAGCAGATCTGCAGAGATCAGAGGGGTCAGCAAGAGCCGAAGCCCCTGGTCCCAGAGCTGGCCGCGCTCTGTTTCATGACAGCTGCCCGACATCCATCCCTGTGTGCACACCCCACAGCTCCATACAATCAGGAGACCAACAGGCCAAGAAACGCAAGATCCTGGGAGGGCTCTCGGCAGTGGAACCTGAGGCCTAGAGAGCCCTGAGGCCATGGCCAGGCCTGCTAGTCTGGCTAGAGCAAGGCCCACTCCTAGCGGGGTGTCACTGGCTTCACCGGTTGCTTCCCTCCCAGGGTCCCAGGACTGCACCAGATGCGCTGAGGGAACAGCCCGCACGCTGTACCCACTTCAGCCTGTGATCGATCCCAAGAGCCAGCCCAAGAGCACCTAGGTCAGGGGGCTCAGGCCATCAGGAGCACCTCTTTGTGCCCCCAGCAACCCAGCTGACCTTTAATTGACGCTTCCCAAACCAGCCCTGCAGCACCACTTGTCATGCAGGAGGTCACAGGGGTGTGGAAGCCTGGCTGCCATTCCAGTCTGTCCTGCCTGGGAATCGCCCTGTGGCCAGGCCTGCTAGCCCAGGACTCCTCGGCATTTCCTCTTGGCACCCCTCCCCTCTTCGGGCCTTTTCCAGCAGACTGCAAGGCCTTGGCACTGGGAAGACAGATGCCTCTGCGGGCCCAGCCCCTACCCACGGCTTCCCTGACGGGCGGGGATAGGGCAGCAGCACAGACGGATTCTGTTTAATGTGGAAATAAAGCACCCTTTTACTGGGCAGGGCAGTGCCTCTCATCCTCCCTGCTGGCGGGCAGCCAGCCAGAGCCCTGGCTGTGGGTACACACATGACACACCTAGTAGGTGGCCAGTGTGTGGACTGGACATCGGTAGGAAGGTAGCAAAAGCTGAGCTCGTGGCTGGGCCAGTGCATCCCATTAGAGGGCTTTGCTGGGGTCCTGTGGCCACAGGTACCTACCCTCTCCTCTTAGGCACTACCACACAAAGCCTAGGAGCTGGGGAGTGGAGGGGTGAGGTACAGAGAGGCCATCAGCTGACCTCTGGTTCAGGCTGGAGATGAACTCACAGCCAAGTGTGAGGACGGCGAGGAGCAGGGAGGGGCACCATCAGGGACGGGAAGGCTGTGGGTCGGGCCTTGAAAGGTGGGGAGGCAGAAGAGGAAGCAGTCCAGGGAAGAGGGCGGCCAGCAGTCCTGGGCCCGCAGGGTGGGGCTGGGCCAGCTCTCATCACTCCAGGAGCCCAGGTGGAATGGGGTGGGATGTTGGCCCCGAGCCTCAAACCCCTCCGGAGGTGGTTTCCACAGAAAAGGGGTGTTGGGAGGGTCGCTTGGTAGAAAAGGCAGCCAGGCATTGGAGATAGCCTAGGGAGGAGAGCCTGACATAGACTGGCTTCCCTCTTCCTCCCTCC
Organism: Cheracebus regulus; assembly: GCA_963574635.1. NCBI lineage: Eukaryota > Metazoa > Chordata > Mammalia > Primates > Pitheciidae > Cheracebus > Cheracebus regulus. Next base: position 71,439 of record CAUYQU010043456.1, on the reverse strand, counting down.
CGCCTCTCTTCTTGGTCTCTGTCTCTGCTCTCCTCTCCTGTGTCTGCTTCCTTCTTTTCTCTTTATTATTTTTTGAGATGGAGTCTCGCTGTGTCACCCAGGCTGGAGTGCAGTGACACGATCTCGGCTCACTGCAACCTCCACCTCCCGGGTTCAAACAATTCTCCTGCCTCAGCCTCCCGAGTAGCTGGGACTACAGGCACCCACCACCACGCCTGGCTAATTTTTGTGTATTTAGTAGAGACACGGTTTCGCCAGGTTGGTCAGGCTGGTCTCGAACTCCTGAACTCAGGTGATCCAACCGTCTCGGCCTCCCAAGGTGCTGGGATTACAGGCGTGAGCCACCACACCTAGCCCATTCTTTTCTCTTTGCAGAGTGGCTTTCTTTGCTTTTCTTGTGCCCGATGGGAGCAGACACCCACACCCATGCCCACCTCCATCCCCCTTGATGGCCCCAGGTGTATCAGATCCAATGCTTGCAGGAGACAAGCTGGTGACTGTGTCCTGATTCCAGCTTCTCAGCTTAGGTGAAGTCCCCCCAGCCCCTGTTCAGGATAATGAGGACCTCTGGATCCAAGGCCACATAATAAGGATGGATGCCACTCTCCCCAACCTAATGGGAGATGGTGTTCAGAGCAGAGGTGTGCTCCGCCACAGAAAACTGTAAAATCAAGGCTACGGTGGGGGATTGGCATGATTAAGCTGAGCTAGGGAGTGACTTGGTGGATGTCTGGGCAGAGGTGGAGAGGCCGAAGGCCGGGGAGCTGCTGCTGCACCGTAACTCTGGTGATTGGCGTCTGGTGTAAATGATGTTGGGAAGATGGGGTTCTTCCAAGACCCCTGGGATAGGATCTGATGCCCCCTCACTCCTCCCTCTGCTTTCTCGGCTGACGGCACACAGCCACCCTGCTGCCTGCTCTTGGCATTCAGCCTTTATCCACTCAAGCTGTGAGGCCCGCAAAGCCCAGTCCCAGCATCCCTGACGGGTGGAGCACTCGGGCCTGACATCTTGTGACTCACACAGTCTGATCATGCCTGGTGCATATGCTGATCTACTCTCCGATCTCAGAGGTGGGGCCGCTGCCGGGTGGAATGCGGCAGCTGTTGAACATCTGGCTAGCAATGCAGTCCCGCAGTTGAGCAGGAGAAGGTGGGGTGGCCCTTGCCTGTGGGATGGCTGACTGGGGCCAATCAGCCCAACTGGCCAGGGCAACAGGCTGCTGGAGCCTGGAGGGAAAGTGCACTATGAGGGCTCTGTCCTAAGCCAGCTCCCATCAACCAAGGGTGGTAACACTAAGTTTTACTCTCTGCTTACCATCCAGCAAGGCATCCAAGTCACCAAAGCCCCTGCTTAGTGAGTTCTGGGTTACTTTATTCTGAAGATCAGGGACTGAAGCTCAGCAGGCCGAGTACCTCGCCCAAGGTCATGCAGCTTGGCCAAATCCAAACCCTTGGGTAAATGGACAGAGGACCATCATCTAGGAGAGGCAGGTGCTGGTCACACTGGAGAGGAGGGGCTTGCTCCCTGGACTGCTGCCCTGACCTCAGCCCTATCCCATTCTGCCCAGCTCCTCACTGGCCACTTCCCTCCCCAGGGACAGCCACAGAAAAAAAGATGATCTCACCTGGGTGTGGTGGCTCACGCATGTAATCCCAGCACTTTGGGAGGCCAAGGCAGGCAGATCACCTTAGGTCAAGAGTTCAAGACCAGCCTGGCTAACATGGCAAAACTCCATCTCTACTAAAAATACAAACATTAACCAGATGTAGTGGTGTGTACCTGTAGTCCCAGCTATTTGGGAGGCTGAGGCAGGAGAATCATTTGAACCCTGGAGGTGGAGGTTGCAGTGAGCCGAGATCGAGCCACTGTATTCCAGCTCCAGGCAACAGAGTGAGACTGTCAAAAAAAAAAAAAAAAAAAAAGATTTCAGGGTCCCAAACCTAGGAATCTAATGGAGACATCCATTGGGAAGGAGCCTTCCTGGGTGTAATCCTGAGGAGGCCCGCTCGGTGGGCACAGCGGGACCGTTCCCAGTGCTGTGTGCCTGGGACAGCACCCATCTACGCCTGTGGCCCAACATCATGATGAGTGCCCCCTTCACTCTGGCTGTCCTGATTTGGACACTAGATTTCACGGTCACCCTGGCGACAGGTACCCAGACCTGCGCCCTGAGCTTCGCTCTTCCTGGAGTCATAGGCTGATTTGTCATCCTGGTGGCCTTGCGCCCCAGGTCCAGCTTCCTGACTTTTCTCTTCTGGAAATGGGAATACCGAGTCCTATTTCATGGAGTTTTGAGAATGAAATAACTGGGGCACAGTGCAAAGTGCCTGTGAGTGCCCAAGAAATCGATTCCATTGTGAGTGCCCAAGAAATGGTTTCATTAACAAGACACGAATTCATTCCAATTGCTTTGACGAGCCACTGTTGTCGCAGCAGTCCTGTTGTTGGAGCGCTGCTGACTCCCCAACGGCACTAGATCCTCTCAACCAACCCATGAAGTTCATGCTAAGATCCTCGCATTTCATTTCTGTGACAGGGACTTGAGGAGGTCCGGGGAGGGGCAGAGAAGAGGGGCGCGGCCGGCCCGCGCTGTGCATTTTCCCCGTCCTCCAGCAGAGGGGCAGCCGGCGGGCTCCGCGTCCCCCATAATAGCCGCTTTGATGCCCGCGGACAGGGAGGCGGGAGGGGAGGGGAGGGGAGGGACGGGCCGGAGAGAGGGAGGGAGGGGCCGGCAGCGGAGGGAGGGGTGTGTCCGCCGCCCGCGCCGTCCCTCCGCCCTTCGGTCCCGCGGCCACACGCAGCCAGCCGCAGCTCGGACCAGGCGCCCGTGCCTCCTCCCCGTCCCTTGCCGAGTCCGCGAAGCCTGGAGCCGGCGGGAGCCCCGCGCTCGCCATGTCGGTCGCGCTCAGCAACAGGTTCCAAGGTAGGTGCCGCTGTCCCGGGGCCGCCACCTGTGCGCGCCGGGCGGACCGCGGAGTCCACCGCGCGCTGGAACCGGGCGGGGACTGAGGCGCGTGGCCCAGAGAGGACCCCACTTCCCGAGCCGCCTCTTTGTCTCCTCCAGGAGGGAAGGCGTTCGGCGTGCTCAAAGCCCAGCAGGAGAGGAGGCTGGCCGAGATCAACCGGGTAAGCGCCGCGCCCCGGGCAGCGCGAGAGTCCCTAGCCGCGCGCTGCGCGGGTGCCATCTCCGTCCGCGAGGCCGTGCCTGTCTCCAGATCTACCCTCTTCCTCTCTTTCCCCCGGGCTTCCCTCAGGTGCCTCCCTCCGCCCCCATCCAGTCGCCTCCGACTCCAGGTAGGTCCGCCTCCGCCTCCCGCCTCCGGTCCCGGCGTCTCGGGTTGCAAGTTGTTACACTTGCAACTGAGGACTGGGGAGGTGGGGCCGGGTCAGGAGCTCGGATGCCAGCCGGCTCGAGGCTCCCCGCAAGCCCGCTTAGGAGCAGCCCAAGGATTTGGCGCGGGAAGGGCCCCAGGCCAGTGATCGCTCCAGCTCAAAACACAGGCTCGGGGTCATTTGCTTGTCTGTCGCCCAGGCTAGAGTGCAGTGACCCGATCTCGGTTCATTGCAGCCTCCACCTCCGGGGTTCAAGCGATGCTCCCGCCTCATCCTCCAGAGTAGCTGGGACTACAGGCAAGTGCCCCCACGTCTGGCCTTAGCTATTGTTATAAAGGATTGGAGAGTACAGATAGAGGACTCTGATGGGCCTAGAGATCCTGGCAGGTCCCTGTGGTCTCCTGCTTCCCGGCCCCTCCAAACACATCACTCCTCTTCATTCCAACTTTCAGGAAAGGTTGCTGAAGGGACTCGATACTTTTCTTGCTGGTCTTGGTGGATTTCTCCGAAGAAATCCTGCCTGTTGTTGCCAGGCATCCAATGAAAGCCCCATAAATTTGCTTAGATTCTAGACGATAAGGAACGATGTCAGGACCTGTCTGGGTTGGCCAATGCTCAAGGGCAGCACAGCCAGTGGCTTTAAAGTTGTGCTAGACCTGGGCTCAGATCTGGCCTTTGTCGTGTGCCCGCTCTGTGGTCCTCAGCAAAGGGCCTCTCATCTCCAAGCAGGGCATTGTGCGGGCTCAGAGAGGGAAGGCATGTAGCCTGCGTGGTCCAGCACCCAGCGTTCGAGAAGCACTCAGAGAACTAGCATTATTTCCTGAGGTGGATGTCTCCCAGTTTCCTTCTTAACCGGTGGCAGAGTCATGCCCGCTGAAAAAGGCTTGGCATTCCCCCAGCAGGCTCCCCTGGATCCCTGGACACCAAGGGTCTAAGCCCAGGGGAGAGTCTGGAAGTGGGCCACTGGTGAGGTTAGCTGAGCCCTTGAAGGTTGTGGGAGGTGACTCCAGAGCCTGGGGTCCGGCCGTGATATTGCCTCTTGCCAGCAACATGTGGCCTTGATTCCCCTTTGGTTTCCTTGGGCTGCTTGGATGTAGGCAGCCTGTCTGTTTTCCGTCCTCTGGCTACAGGACTCCCATTCAGTCCCCAGCTACAGGGCTCTGGGGACCTCAGGGTTCCTCCCTTCAGGTAAGCTCTGCCCTCCTCACCGCCACCCTCACCCTGCCTTCTGGGGGCACCCTGAACTCAGCTGGAAGGTTGCCTGGACATCTGGCTGGGGTGCTCAGAGGTCTAAGGTCCCTGCTGGGTTCCTTCCCAGTTCACTGTGTGCCAACGCAGCCTGGGGCTTGGCTGCTGTAGCTCTCTGGACAGAAGGCTGGGACCCTGACCTCATATAGCCCCCTGGGTCACTCAACCAGGCAGGTTCTGAGCCAGCTGGATCCACCCACAGCCAGCAGGACCCTGAGCCAGAGACAGCTGGAGATGGGGGTGAGGCGACCATAGTTGGACAAGCCAGAAGAGCTGAGAGTGCGGGGGACTTTCCGTGCCAACCTCGCCCTTGGGGAGGTGGATGGAGGGTGGGGGCAGATCCAGGGTTGCTTTGGGAGGTGGACTGGCTTGGCTTAGAAAGGGGCGGGACTACAGCTATTGGGGGCTTATCTGGGCAGCACTGGGTCTACGGGAAGTGAGCAAGAAGGGGCTGTGGTCTAACCACCTCAAGACAGTGCCCAGAGAGGGCAAGCAGCTGACCCAAGGCCGCACAGAAGCCAGTGACAGAGCTTGCATCCCAGCGTCCTTCCCCTGCTAGGATGCTGTTCTGAGACCGAGCACGTGAGCCCAGCTGCTACAGGGCTGCTGAGGCCCAGGATCCGGGGCCCTGTGGGAAGGTGGTGCCAGGATCCCACGGGAAGCTGAGGGCTTCTCCACCACAGTGGAGCAGGGGACCCCACTGTTCAGTCAGGAGGTGCCGGCAAGCACTGATCTGTGATCTTAGGCAAGCCACTTCACCTCTCTGAGCTTCCTTCTCCAAAAAGATAATGGTTGTGATTTTTCAGTGAGGCAATCTTTGTAAAGCACCCAGGAGAGCTGGCTGCGGTCCTCACAGCCATCAGGACAGTTTCTTTATTGGTGGCCTCAAGGTGTAGGGAGTGGAAGATGCTGCCGTGGCGCATGCTGGTTGCTAAGCCCAGCAAAGCCTTGTCTTCCCTGGTCTGAAATGGGAGCAAGGATCTCTGTTCCCTCTGGAGTCCCTGCAACAATTAGCCAATGGAAGTGGATGGAAGCTCTTTGCAGATGGTGGGGAAGTTGCTCCGTGTGGGAGTCTGAATCTGGTTCACCCATGGCCATGGCTGCAGTGGAGAGACCTTGAGGTGGGTGGATTTTAGGCAGAATTGTGTTGGCAGCCCCGACTGCCTTCCTGTGGGGTGCAGCTTCACTGCCCAGCTGGAGTGTGGATTCTGGGGGCCTGGGCTAAGCACAGAACTGGGCTTCTCAACTCACTGCCAAAGAGTCCCTGCTTCTGTGCCAGGCAGCTTGGGCACTGCCATGCCTGCTGCCTGGGGCACAGCCCAGCTTGGCCTGCAGATCTAGGGGCTTCTCTGGGCCAACACCTAGTTCCCTTTGGGGGCTTTCTCCTCCCTCGGTGTGGGCCAGCTTCCAGAAAAGCAGGGTAGCTCAGCCTTAGCTTGATTTTTTAGGACAGTCTGATGCTGTCGCCCAGGCTGGAGTGCAGTGGCACGATCTCGGCCCACTGCAACCTCTGCCTCCCGGATTCAAGTGATTCTCCTGCCTCAGCCTCCCAAGTAGCCAGGACTACAGGCACACACCACCACACCCAGCTAATTTTTTGTATTTTTAGTAGAAACAGGTTTCACGACGTTGGGCAGGCTGGTCTCGGACTCCTGACCTCAGGTGATGTGCCCACCTCAGCCTCCCAAAGTGCTAGGATTATACAGGTGTGAGCCTGCACCTGGCCCAGCTTTAGCTTTTTGTTGTTGTTAAGAGAGACAGGGTCGGCCGGGCGCAGTGGCTCATGCCTATAATCCCAGTACTTTGGGAGGCTGAGGCAGGTGGATCACAAGGTCAGGAGTTGGAGACCAGCCTGGCCAAGATGGTGAAACTCCATCTCTAGTAAAAATATAAAAATTAGCCGGGCATAGTGGTGCACTCCTGTAATCCCAGCTACTCAGGAGGCTGAGGCAGAAGAATCACTTGAACCCGTGGTTGGGGGGAGGGGCAGAGGTTGCAGTGAGCCGAGATTGCGCCACTGCACTCCAGCCTGGGTGACAGAGCGAGACTCCGTCTCAAAAAAAAAGAGAAAAGAGAGACAGGGTTTTACTCTGTTGCCCAGGCTGGGGTGCAGTGGCCTGATCTTGGCTCATTGCAGCCTCCACCTCCCCGGCTCAAGTGATCCTCCCATCTCATCCTCCTGAGTAGCTGTGACTATAGGCATGTGCCCCCACACCCAGCCTTAGCTATTGTTATTATAAGGGATTCAAGAGTAAAAATCGAAGACTCGAATGGGCCTAGAGATCCTGGTAGAGGAAGGGAGGCCAGGGAGCCGTATGAAAATGTGCCTCTTTTTGATTTCACTTTAGTTTTTGCTGTTGTTTTCTAAACACTTGTTATGTGCCCGTCCTGTGCCAGGCGCCTGTGGGCATTATCTTGTGAACACTCACTCTAACCCAGGGAGGTAGGTATTGTTGTTTCCATTTTTGAGAAAATGAGACTTAGAGAAGCTGGGTAAATTGCTGCGTTTAAACAGCCTGGATTTGAACCCAGCCTGTTTTCTCAATTGCTCAGCTTGGCTGGGCCTCCCGCTGGAGGCCTGCCCCAGCTCCTTGCACTGTGTGTTTGTGTGCGCACGCACGTGTGTACACAGCAGCACCACTGGAGTGGGCAGAACTGGCCAGCACCTCCTACTCCCCCCACATAGCTGGCATTCCCCACGCCCCGATGGCATGGTAGGTGACCCCAGGCCAGCCAGGCATGGCCTTATATGGCAGCGGGAGAGATTTTCTCCAGCTTCCCACAGGGACAGAGAGAAGCCAGCAGGGCTGGAGCGGGGGTGCTGCCCCTCGGGGTGCCTGTGCCCTGAGGCTTAGCAGAAGGAGCCCAGGGGACAGCAAGGGCTGCCACATGAGCTGGCCAGCAGGCGAGATCATTAACACCACAACCAGCTGTGGCTATGCTCTGTGCCCGTGGATGAACAGTCATCATCTCGCTCACCCCGCAACAGGGCACCCCAGTAGATAGATGCACAGTGAGAATCTGCAAACAGCCCCATGGGACGAGGGTTGTCATGACTCCTATTTTTTTTATTTTTTATTTTTTTGACACAGGGTCTCACTGGGTTGCCCAGGCTGAAGTGCAATGATATGATCTCAGTTCACTGCAGTCTTGACCTCCTGGCCTTAGGTGATCCTTGCACCTCAGCCTCCTGAGTAGCTGGGACTACAGGTGTGCACCACCATGCCAAGCTAATTTTGGTTTTTGTGGAGACAAATTTCACCATGTTTCCCAGGCTGGTCTCAAACTCCTGAGCTTAAGCAATCTGCCCACCTTGGCTTCCCAGAGTGCTGGGATTACAGGCATGCATCACTATGCCTAACCATGATTCCCATTTTGGAGATAAGGAAACAGAGGCTCAGCAGGATAAAGTCACCTGCAGGGTCACCCAGCCAGGAAGTGGCAGAGCTGGGATTCAGACCCAGTCACCCTGGCCCCTGTCCACCAAGTGGCTGCAGCCTAGCTATGACACAAGCCTCTCTCGCTTATGTAGATAAGGATCCCTGGCTGCCGTCCCAACGGTCCAGCCCTCCTGGGTCGAAAGAAGGGCACTCGGCATTCCCTGTTAAATTGAGGTACCTAATGGGTTTTTTTGTTTGTTCGTTTGTTTTTGTTTTTTTGTTTTGAGATGGAGTGTCACTCTGTCCCCCAGACTGGAGTGCAATGGCATGATCTCAGCTCACTGCAACCTCTGCTACCTGGGTTCAAGTGATTCTCCAGCCTCAGCCTCCTGAGTAGCTGGGATGACAGGCAGCCACCACCACGTCCAGCTAATTTTTGTATTTGTTGCAGAGTTGGGGTTTCGCCATGTTGGCCAGGTTGATCTCGAACTCCTGACCTCAAATGATCCACCCACCTCAGCCTCCCAAAGTGCGGGATTGCAGGCATGAGCCAGTGCGCCTAGCCCCTGATGTTTTTTTCTGAAGCCATGTATCCTCTGCACTGGGAAGACAGCTGGGCAGGGCAGGCTGAGTATCTTTGCCAGGGGTTGTATATATCCCCTGCCCCTCCCCCAACAATGGGGGACCTCTAAGACCTGACCCAGGTGAGTATGCAGGTGTGTCTTTTTTCCTCTGTACCTGGCAGTGCCACTCTGTCCCTGCCCAGGTGAATGTGCCCAGCTGGCATTGCCGGGCACCCGTCTCTCTTGCTCTTCCTTAATATATTATAAAGGAGATAGTGTTAAACGGCCATGTGAGCCTCTGAGGATTCAGTGTCCCCTGCAGGTCCAAGCAGTTATGACCTTGGTGTGGCCGTGTCACAGGAAGCTGGAGATGGAATTTCTGCAGGGTGTGCTTTATTGAGTAGCTGGTTGCGTGTTTTTCTTTAGCTGCCCCATCTGTTGGCGAGGTTGCGGCATCCGAATGAGGCCCCAGGCTGCCGTGGGGAATGTGAGCCTGCTGTCCTTGTGGGTGCACGTTACAGGCTCCTGCTACTTGCCAGGTGCCAGCACCACATGTATCCTGGCCCTGGCCCTTTAAGAGCCTGTGAGCTGTGTCAGAGGCCCCACGCCCTGGCATGGTGCTTCCTGCCCTTGGAGTTGTTGTCCAAGGCCTGAGCCACCAGCCTCTTGGATGGCCTCCAAGTTGGTGATATCCTCCCACCCCAAAATTTTGCTGCAGCTGATACAGAAAGTCAAGCCTGGAGGGCCAGGAGCAAGGGTTTGCCAGAAGGTGCTAGAGGTACCAGCGCAGAAAGAGAGTTAAGTCAGCGAGGAGCAGGCAGGCAGCCCAGCCCAGGCTGCCAGCTTCTAATGGGTTTGGAAACAGCCCCTGCTGGGCATAGCACTTGGGGACTTCGCTGGGGACAGGGATGGGCTCAGGGGACTCTGGCGCACATCGGAGGCTGTAGGTGACCAGGAAAGATGGCGGTGAACAGGTGCTATTGTGGACTGAGAGGGGAGCATTCAGACAGTTTGGATGGCCCATCACTGCCAGGTCAGCCGGGGGCCGAGGACAAAGCAAAACGTGCCCTTGGAGCTAGTGGGCCAAGGCTCGCCCGGGGGACTTCAGGGCATCACCCTTCCCCCACGCACACCTGCCTCTCGATGTGGCTTGAGTTTGTATGATCCCAAGACTCAATGATAATTTGAACACTTAGCAAGTGTCCTGGGAGCCAGTCTCTTTCTGTGGAATTCACTTGCCTCGTCCTTACCGGAGGCCAGGCGCTAAGGCGGGAGGACAGCCTGAGTCTGTGAGGTCGAGGCAGCAGTGAACCCTGCAGATCGTGCCATTGCACTTTAGGCTTGGGAAAAGAGCAAAACCTGACTCAAAAAAAAAAAAAAAAAAAAAAAATCCTTACAGCAACTCAGCGAGGAGGTTCTACATACCATTATGATCCCATTTTTATTCAATTATTTATGTATTTATTGAGACAGCGTCTCGCTGTATCACCCAGGCTGGAGTGCAGAGGTGCCGTCTCGGCTCACTGCAACCTCCACCTCCCAGGTTCAAGCGATTCTCCTGCCTCAGCCTCCTGAGTAGCTGGGACTACAGGCACACGCCACCACACCTGGCTAATTTATTTTTAGTAGAGACAGGGTTTCACCATGTTGGCCAGGATGGTCTCGATCTCCTGACCTCATGATCTGCCCCACTGGGCCTCCCAAAGTGCTGGGATTACCGGCTTGAGCCACCACGCCCGGCCTATGATCCCACTTTATAGATGAGCCCACTTTATAGATGAGAAGATTGAGGCCCTGCCCAGAGCCAGAGCTAGTAAGCGCTGGAGCTGGAATTGCAACCCTGGGAAGCTCTCCCTGTGTCCTGCACACCCTGTGCTCAGAGAACTGATGTGACACTTTCGACCATTGTGACTTCAGGCAAGGCCCGTCCCTTCTGGCACCTCGGTCTCCCCAGCCATTGAACAAGGAGGACAAGCTGCACGCTGTGAGGAGTGCCTTCTGGTTCTGTGGTTGGGTGGATATTTTAACAGCTCTGCCACCTCCCAGGCCCCACCCTTGGACACTCTGGTCCCCAGGGACTGAGAAGTGGGCTCAGCTGCCTGTTTGTCACCCGAAGCTTCTGCCTGCTTGCATTTCCTGACCCTTTGCTCGGACTGATCAGGCCACTGTGGCCTCCAGACCGGCCCCGCTGCATGTCAGTCGCCACTTTCAGAGCCCAGAGGCTCCCTGCGCCTCTCACACCCGCTCCCCTACCCCAGCACTTTCTGCAGCCGGGAAACCTTGCCTTTGGGGACAGTGGGTTAGATTGTCTGTGGAGGATGGGGATAAATAAACCGCCTACCCCCCCATCTCCCTGGAGGGCTGTAGAGTGGTTCCCTGGCCTCCGGAATAACCTCATGTAGCTGCCGAAGAGGAAAGGTAACTCCCGGTATTGACTTTCTTTGCCAGAAAACTGTAGCCAGGCTACCTTCTTGTTTGGGGCAGGCATAGACCTTGAATTACTAAAACTCTGCAATCTTGAGAAAGCTGAGCAACCTCTCTGGGCCTCAGTTGTCCCATCTGTCAAATGGGGATACCTAGAAAGGGGAGAGAGAAATCATAAGTGGCCTACGCCACGATGAGGGAGCCTCCTTCCCAATCTGTTAAATAGTCTATGAGGGTCTACAGGGGTTCTAAGCTAATCGTATGGGTATAAGTGTTAGAAAAAAATATCAAGTCACTAACATTTATTAAGTATTTGCTGGCCGGGTGCAGTGGCTCACGCCTGTAATCCCAGCACTTTGGGAGGCTGAGGGGGGTGGACTGCTTGAGCCCAGGAGGTCGAGGTTGCAGTGAGCTGCGATTGCACCACTGCACTCCAGCCTGGGCAACAGAGCGAGACCCTGTCTCAAAAAACACTTTCGCACAGCGACAAAGTGGATTCAAACTCAGGCATTCTGGCCCAGACTGCCTTTTGTTTTTTGTTTTTTTTGAGACAGAGTTCTGCTCTTGTGGCCCGGGCTGGAGTGCAATGACGTGATCTTGGCTCACTGCAACCTCTGCCCCGTTGGGTTCAAGTAATTCTCCTGCCTCAGCCTCCTGAGTAGCTGGAATTACAGGCATCTGCCACCGTGCCCGGCTAATTTTTGTATTTCTAGTGGAGACGGGATTTCACTATCTTGGCCAGGCTGGTCTTGAATTCCTGACCTCGTGATCCACCCACCTCCGTCTCCTAAAGTGCTGGGATTACAGGCGTCAGCCACTGTGCCCGGCCCAGTTTGCCCTCTTTTTTAGTTTGTTTCGCTTTTCCTCCAAATACCTGGGGTGGCATCTATCGCTGTCTCCTCTGCCTGTGGACCCAGGGTGAGGGCAGCTGGGGGTCCTGGATAGACAGGGTAGCTGTGCATCGGGCAGGGACTGGGGGAGGATGCCTGCAGGGAGGAAGCTATGGGCTGTGCATGAGCAGGAACCAAGAATCCAAAGCTCGGAGGTGTGAGCGGGCACGGCGGCCTGGCTGGTGGAGTCCTGCTCCTGCCACTGCCCACCGGGCTCCCCCACCCCCTGCCCAGGCATGGTCAGCACAGCTGCCCTAAGCCCAGGGCCAGCGAGGGCTACTCACGCATGCGCGACTCAGCTGCTTCCCCCACCCTGTTAACTTGTGGCCCAAGCATTTGTTTTTCTTTTTGTTTTGTTTTGTTTTTTTTTGAGACAAAGTCTCACTGTATGGCTCAGGCTAGAGTGCAATGGTACGATCTCAGCTGATCTCAGCTCACTGGTTCAAATGATTCTCCTGCCTCAGCCTCCCGAGTATAGCTGGGATTACAGGTGTGTGTGGTTTTTAGTAGAATGGGGTTTCACCATGTTGGCCAGCCTGGTCTTGAATTCCTGATCGCAAGTGATCCACCAGTCTCAGCCTCCCAAAGTGCTGGGATTACAGGTGTGAGCCAGCACAGCTGGCTGCATTGATTGTTTTTGGCTCTAAGGAAAAATGAGAGTCCAAACCCTGAGCCCCTCCAGCCTCTGTCACACGGTCACACACTTTTGCAAAGCTGCCTGATCGCTGCAGGGGCGAGTGTGGAGAAAGTAACTCTGGACCGAATGGCAGGCCTCATCACTCATTCAACAGATGTTTTTCGATATATATATATATATATATATATTTTTTTTTTTTTTTTGAGACAGGGTCTGGCTGGAGTGCAGTGGTGCAATCAAAGCCTTGACCTTCTGGGCTCAAGTGGTCCTCCAGCCTCAGTCTCCCAAGTAGCTGGGACCACAGGCACACACAGCTAATTTTTATTTATTTATTTTTTAAGACAGAGTCTCAGTCTGTTACCCAGGCTGGAGTGCAGTAGCACAGTCTCGGCTCACTGCAACCTCTGCCTCCCAGATTCAAGCAATTCTCCCACCTCAGCCTCCCAGGTAGCTAGGATTACAGGCACTTGCCACCACGCCTGGCCTAATTTTTTTATTTTTTGTAGAGATGGGGTTTCACCATGTTGGTCAGGATGGTCTCAAACTCCTAACTGTAAGGTTTATTGTCGAATTTAAAGTGAGGAAACTGAGGCCAGTATAAGAAAAATTAAGTTCCAACTTATTCGGCTGCCAGGCGAGGTTCTATAGGCCGGAGAAGGGGGGCCGGAGAAGTTACGCTTGACTTCCTGAGGCAGGGGTTTTTATAGCGAGTGAGGGTGTCTTGATTGGCTGTGAAGGAAGAGGACGTGGTCGGTGCAAGCTACTATTGGTAGGTAGGCGGGACCGCCGGTGAGTGGGCCGTCCAGGGAGAGTGGGGCCAGCTGCTATTGGGCAGGGTTTGGCGGGGTTTCTTTTCAATTTTGGCGGGGTTTTCTAATGGCAGGCTAGGTGCGGAGTGCAGAGTCTGGTGTCGAGTGCAGATTTGAGTGCGGAGTGCAGGGGGGGGGAGGGGCCGAGTGCAGAGTCTGGTGTAGAGTGCAGATTTGGGTGTGGAGTGCAGAAGTGGGGGCGTGGGCTAGGTGCCGAGTGCAGAGTCTGGTGTAGAGTGCAGATTTGGGTGTGGAGTGCAGAAGCGGGGGCGTGTCGACAGCAGGGGCGGGCATGTTCAGCCTCCCAGCAAGGCAACCGGCCTTACACTCACCTTGTGATCCACCCATCTCAGCCTCTCAAAGTGCTGGGATTACGGACATAAGCCACCTCGCCTGGCCTAATTTTTTTATTTTTTGTAGAGATGGGGTCTCCCTATGTTGCCCAGGCTGACCTCAAACTTCTGGCCTCAAGCGATCCTCTCTCCTCAGGCTCCTCAGCAGATGTTTGTTGAGTGTCTTCTACCATATTCTGGGCACTTTGACGCTAAACCTGTGGCTGGGGCCCTGCCTCCTCCCAGCTGCCCCCTGACGCCCACGTCCTCCCCAGTACCGTGCAGGAAGGGAGCCCCAGCGACAGAGGAGTTCAATCCCCGCACAACCACTTGGTGGCTCTACTGTTTTGGACAAGTTAGTTAGCCCGAGTCTTAACTCCTTCACTCATCCTGCGCGTGTTTATTGAGCATCTGCTATGTGGAACCTACATTCTAGCAGGGGAAGCAGAGAGTGTGTAGTAACCTCAGTAAGCAGTGGCATGCAAATCATGTTTGGAAGGGACCCATCCCATGGAGCTAGATAAGGTGGATTGGAAGTCGGGGCGGCTACAGTGGGCAGGGAACAGTATAAAACACGGGGGACAGAGCTGGGCACGGTGGCTCACTCCTATAATCCCAGCACTTTGGGAGGTTGAGGCAGGCAGATCGCTTGAGACCAGGAGTCTAAGACCAGCCTGGGCAACAGAGGGAGACCCCATCTCTACAAAAAATACAAAAATTAGCCGGCTGTGGTGTCATACTCCTGTAGTCCCAGGTACTCTGGAGGGCTGAGGTGGGAGGATCGTTTGCACCCAGGCAGGTTGAGGCTGCAGTGAACTATGATCGTGCCAACAAACAAAGAATAAATAGGATTGGCCGCACTGAGAAGGTGACATTGAGGCTGGGTGTGGTGGCTCACACCTGTGATTCCAGGACTTTGGCAGGCCAAGGCAGGTGGATGACCTGAGGTCAGGTATTTGAAACCAGCCTACCCAATATGGGAAACCACATCTCTACTAAAAAATGAGCTGAGCGTGTTGGTGCACGCCTGCAGTCCCAGCTACTTGGGAGTCTGAGGCAGGAGAATCACTTGAACCCAGAGGCGGAAGTTGCACAGTGAGCCGAGATTGCATTACTGCACTCCAGCCTGGTGACAGAGAGAGACTCCGTGAAGGTGACATTGAGCAAAGGCTTGAAGGAGGCAAGGGAGAGAAGCTCGCAGATCTGTGGACGCCAGGCAGAGGTAGCCCAGGGTGTTCTTCCCAACCACCTCTGCAGTGTGTGCTGTGCTCTTGGCCTAGCTCTCAGTCCCTGCCTGGTTGGTCTGTGTCTGTACCTGTGCGATTTGTCTCTAAGGCCAGGGACCATGTCCTTCCACTTGAACCCATCCACCTACAGAGTGGCCCAAGTAAAATTGGATCTCTATGGACGGTGGGTCCAGACTAAGGCAGGATTTCTGGTCAACTAGAGCCCAGGAGCTAGGAGAAGCCCCTTCAAATCTCTTTCCAGAGGTTCTCAGATGTTGGTGGTCTTGTGCCTCCCCAGGAAGGTTCTCTAGTTCCTGGTAAAGTAAAGGGAATGTAGGGTGAGTGT
Organism: Cheracebus regulus; assembly: GCA_963574635.1. NCBI lineage: Eukaryota > Metazoa > Chordata > Mammalia > Primates > Pitheciidae > Cheracebus > Cheracebus regulus. Next base: position 56,250 of record CAUYQU010043456.1, on the reverse strand, counting down.
GGCGAGTTGGACCTAGGCTAAATGGATTCCATTTAAAAATTCAGACATTAAGAACTTCCTACTTATATGAAACGTTCTTTTCTGAACTCATGGCAATAGTCAATGGTCGTTGTTTAAAAAGTCTTTACTTGGCAAAATAAGAACTTGGCACTCCAATATTAGTGTGCCCCTACCACCCCCCTTTAAAAATGTTTCTTGTCTGCATGACCCAAAATCTGGGAATTGCTGATCTAATACGTCCCTCCACTGGACAGATATGGGATCTGGGACCCTGGGAGGTGCATGGTTTGCTCAGGTACAGACAAAAGTTAATTGTCCTCCTTTCGGGCAGAGGATGGGGTCGGGGAGCAGTGCTGAAGAGCTGCGAGAGGGAGCCAAGGGGAAAGGAAGTCCTCGACAGAGCCGGCTAGGAGGAGGGTGGCCTCCCAGGCTGCCACGGAAGGATCCAGCGTCTGCTAAGTGGAGGCAGGGCCGCGCCTGGTGCACGGCAGTGAGGCCTGGAGTGAGGCTGTGGCCAAGTCAGCCAGACCCCATAGGCCCTGGGACTGCCCTCTGCCCAGGTGCTGGAGGCCCCAGGTCCTGGAGTCAGATAGACCCAGGTTCAAAACCAACCTTCCTCAGCTGTCTGTGAACATTTTTTTTTTTTTTTTTTTTTTTGAGATAGAGTCTGTGGCCCAGGATGGAGTGCAGTGGTGCGATCTTGGCTCACTGCAACCTCCACTTCCCAGGTTCAAGTTATTCTCCTGCCTCAGCCTCCCAGATAGCTGGATGAGTGCCACCACACTTGGCTAATTTTTGTATTTTTAGTAGAGACGGAGTTTCCCCATGCTGGCCAGGCTGGTCTCAAACTCCTGACCTCAAGTGATCTGCCCACCTTGGCCCCCCAAAGTGCTGGGATTATCGGCGTGAGCCACTGTGCCCGGCCTGTCTATGAGCTTTAAATGTGGTATTTAACCTCTCTAGTCCTCATGTTTTAACTTATGAAATAGGAATAATAGTGGCTGTGAGGATTTAGTGAGATAGCACAGTGTCTGCCACAGCCAATGTTTTACCAAAAGCTAGAGGATAGCCAGACTGTCTCCCAAAGCAGTGAGGGAATCCCCGTTGCCAGATAGGTTTCTCCTATGGTCAAGGGGTGCTGAGTTAATGTGGAGAAATTTGAGCCACAGAAGAGACCATATTATGAGCTTTATGCTCATAATCTTATCTGTTGCTCATTGACAGCTGACCCATGAGCCCAGTGCCCAAGAGGTGGGTACTATTGGGCTTATTTCACAACTAGTAAGAAGGGAGACAGATCCAAACCCAGACTGCTTTATAGTCACTTAGTTCTTGTCATCCTCTATTCTATTTGAAGCCTCTTAGGGATTTACAACAATAGACTAGGAAGGTAGTGAGTTCTCTGTCCTAAGAGATATGTAAGAACAGGGTTGGCCATCATGTAGTAGGAAACAGATCAGGCGTGATCAACGTGGGTGACATTGCACATCATTTTAAACACCAACTTTCTATAACTTCAGGATAAGGACCTTACCATATTCACCATGGTCTCCCCTGCTCCCTCGAGGCCTAGCACAGTGCAGTGTGCACTATGCCCCCCCAGAATGTTTAATGACTGAATGAATGAATGAATGGAGGAGCAATGTCCAGGTCCAGTCAGCTCAGTGATAAAGAATGGAAGGTCCACTGGCCAGGTGCGGTGGCTCACGCCTGTAATCTCAGCACTTTGGGAGGTCGAGGCAGGCAGATCACGTGAGGCCAGGAGTTCGAGACCAGCCTGGCCAACATGGTGAAACCCCATCTCTATAAAAAAAAAAATACAAAAATTAGGCTGGGCACAGTGACTCACACCTGTAATCCCAGCACTTTGGGAGGCGGGCAGATCACCTGAGGTCAGGAGGTCGAGACCAGCCTGCCCAATATAGTGAAACCCCATCTCTACTAAAAATACAAAAATTTAGCCAGGCATGGTGGTGAGCACCTGTAATCTCAGCTACTTGGGAGGCTGAGGCAGAAGAATTGCTTGAAACTGGGAGGCGGAGGTTGCAGTGAGCCGAGATCATGCCTCTGCACTCCAGCCTGGGCGACAAGAGAGAGAGACTCCATGAAGGGGGTATTTGCAGAATTCAAGCGGTAGGAGGGGAACGTACCCTGTGCTTCCTCATCTGAATACAGGTTCCAGGGCCACGGGAAGGTTAGCCACAAGGTACATAGTGTACCTGGCACTGTGCCCAGCAGGTGCTCCCTCACTGGTTGCTTTTGGCTTTAAGGTCAGAGGCCAGGCCAGATGAACACCTGCAATCTGCCCACCTTTAAATGTAGGGACTAAGGATGCAGGCTCTAAATGAGATGGAGCCAAGTTAAACCTCTGACTTATGAGCCTCAGCTTCATCACCTGCAAAGGAGGTATAATAATAGTAGCTACTGGCCAGGTGCAGTGGCTCACATCTGTAATCCCAGCACTTTGGGAGGCCAAGGTGAGCAGATCACTTGAATCCCAGAGTTTGAGACCAGCCTGGGCAACATAGTAAAACACTGTCTCTACAAAAAAAAAAAAAATACAAAAATAAGCCAGGTGTGGTGGCCGTACATCTGTAGTCCCAGCTACTCAGGAGGCTGAGGTGGAAGGATCACTTGAGCTGGGGAGGTGGAGGCTGCAGTGAGCCGAGATGGCATCACTGTATCTGTCAGCCTGGGTGACAGAGCAAGATCCTGTTTCAAAATAATAATAATAATAATAATGGCTCCCTCTTGCGACTCCTAGGAGATGTGAAGAGATCACGTAGGTAAGGGCTTCACCCTGGAGGCCACTGTTAGTGTCCAGTCCTCCCTGCCCTGTCCATCTGGTTCTGAAAGGGCTCATTTGAGTCTCTTCAAGCATCTGAAGGAAAGGCAGGCCAGGGATTAAAACCCCTATTTTATAGGTAAGAAAACAGGTGAGGGTAAATATATAGTCATTTTCCAGCCAGAGCAGAGACAACGAATCCACACTCTCGATGGATTTTTTTTTCTTTTTCTTTTTTTCTTCTTCTTCTTCTTTTCTTTTTCTTTTTTTTTTTTTTAAGATGAAGTCTCCCTCTGTCACCCAGGCTGGAGTGCAGTGGCAAAATCTTGGCTCACTGCAACCTCCACCTCCTGGGTTTAAGCTATTCTCCTGCCTCAGCCTCCCAAGTAGCTAGGATTAGAGGTGCCCCCCACCAAGCCCAGCTAATTTTTGTATTTTTGCAGAGATGATGTTTCACCATGTTGGCCAGGCTGGTCTTGAACTCCTGACCTCAGGTGATCCACCCACCTCAGCCTCCCAAAATGCTGGGATTACAGGCGTGAACCACTGCGCCCGGCCTCAGTGGATTTCTATACGAACTCAAGAAGCAAATGATTCTCATTTGTTAGATAAGGCAACCAAAGTGCAGGGAGGAATGAATGAGCTCAGGGTCACATTCTTAAGCTAATGATGGAACCAGAGGCTTGTCTTTGGAGCTCACGACTTCACGGATCTGAAGCTGGCGTGCCCGTGGAGGAGGGGCATGGGTCCCAGCACTGGTAATGTAGCTGCTGGCTGGAGGGCTTAGTCACCCAGAACAAACCCTCTGGGGCCTCCTCAAGCCACGGGGCAAGTTTCCTACCCATGGGGCGGACAGTGCACCTCTGCCTCCAAGGGCGACAGAAAGCCACGGTGAACATGGAACAAATGGGCCTGGTGGCACCTGGCTACCCGACAGGAGGAAAGGCACCTGGACCTCGGGCCCACGTGTGGGTGACTTCTGTCCCCAACCCCTTGCTACGCACTGTCCTCTCACCTCCATAGGAGTTTCTCTGTGACCAGAAGTACAGTGATGAAGAGAACCTTCCAGAAAAGCTCACAGCCTTCAAAGGTAAGCTGGGGCTGCCTGCCCTGCATTCATCCCTGGAGAGGTGGGCTGGCCCCTCACCCTGGCACATAGGACCCCCTAGTCCCACAGGGCTAGGCTGTGGCCCTGTTTCACCCAGAATGCCCTTCTTCCTGGCAGACTTGGAGACAGGGACCCCCTGAGAGGTGGGGGCAGGCCCCTCCACCTGCCTCTCTACCCTGGAGGGCCCCGTCAACCCTCGCCTGCAGCCCTGGCAGGGCCCTTCCCCTCTCTCTCCCCTCACTGCCCGCAAGGCTCAGGCTGGCTCCTGTCCGCCGCTGCCCAGGCCCCGTCACTCCTGGGCCCCGCACACAATCAGCTCTTTGTGAGCAGGCCTTGCCTCTCCCCCTCCCCAGCAGAGTGTCTCAGGAGCCCCTGCGGAGAATGGACATTTGTGTCGCCACAGTGGGCAGGGGGGCAGAGTTTCTGCCCATTGAAACCCGGCAGCACGGGATGAAAAGAAAACAGGGCCTGGGAGCCGGCGCGGGGAGAGGGGCCGCATAAAGGTCTCTCTGTTTGGGGCCCTGGCGCTTGGTTCCCAGCCAGCACCTCGAAAGGACAGGAGCCGGACACATAGGGGGTGGCGCAGACCCACCTTCCCTGCTAGGGGAGGCACTCAGGCACAGGGGCCCTAGGCACTCGTGGAAAGTATCTTGGAGGTTGCATTCCTCTCCAAAGTGTTTGCAGTGTGAGCATCCTCGTGGCCCCAGGACAAAGAACTTGGCAAGTGCTCCTCAAATCGCTTACAGTTGTCCTTAGGCTGGGCATCTATGGCTAATGATATTACTAACAGCTGGCTTCTGTTGGAAGTCCACCTGTGTGAAGCACTTCTCATGCAACGTGGGGAGTGCCCCACATCACCCCCATCAGCCTGAAGGGAGATGGTGTGCTTGTTAATGTACAGATGGAGAAATCGGGCTTGGGAGGGCAGGGTCATTGGCATGGGGTCATATAAGCTCACTTAGGGCAGAGTTGAGACTTGAACTCATGTCAGTCTGGCTCCCAAGCCCCTGCTCATAACCATTATGCTGAGATGCTTTTTACATTAAGAAGAGAGAAGGGAAATAGTGAAAGACACTCCTGACCCCACCCCATCCCAGCCACCTGTAGGAGAGTTGTGCAAAAGAGAGCAGTCCATTGGGAGGCTGCAGCAAGCAGATCACCTGAGGTCAGGAGTTCGAGACCAGCCTGACCAACATGGAGAAACCCTGTCTCTACTAAAAATACAAAATTAGCCTGGCATGGTGGTGCATGCCTGTAATCCCAGCTATTTGGGAGGCTGAGACAGGCGAATCACTTGACCCCGGAAGGCGGAGGTTGCAGTGAGCTGAGATTGTGCCATTACACTCCAGCCTGGGCAACAAGAGTGAAACTCCATCTCAAGAAAGAAAAAGAGAGACAGCAGCCTGTTCCCTTCTCTCTGCATACCAGAGAGGCTACCCCCATGGGTGGCTTTGGGAGGAGGGCCGGGTCTCAGGGCTCTGGCATCCTTTCTGCTTGTCTTCAGTGGGATGTTGGGACAGACAGGAAGTTATATTAGAAAGGCAGAGCCTGGAGAGGGCTCCAAATCATTCACTCATTTGCCCTCCAAATGCACACCTGCACAGGCACCAGGCCCATTCCAGGCCGAGGGCACCGTGGTGAACGCAGAAGAGAGCCCCTGCCCCAGGGAGCCTGTGTTCTACCCAGGGGCCTGAGGGGGTAGGAGCATTAACAGAGAGCAGGGAAATACAAGGCGGGCAGTTGTGGTAGATACTTTGGTGAGAAATGAGGGAGGGAGGACAGGGGTGCTTAGCGGTGGGGAGCAGGTGCAATTTAGAAAAGGCGGGTAGGCTGGGCACAGTGGCTCACACCTATAATCCTAGCACTTTGGGAGGGGGAGGCTGAGGCGGGCAGATCCCTGAGGGCAGGAGTCCAAGACCAGCCTGGCCAACATGACGAAACCCCGTCTCTAATAAAAACACAAAAATTAGGCTGGGAACGGTGGCTCATACCTGTAATCCCAACACTTTGGGAGGCCAAGGTGGGCGGATCACCTGAGGTTGGGAGTTCGAGACCAGCCTAACCAACATGGAGGAACCCCGTCTCTACTTAAAAAAATACAAAAATTGGCCGGGCGCAGTGGTGCATGCCTGTAATCCCAGCTACGCAGGAGGCTGAGGCAGGAGAATCACTTGAACCCGAGAGGCAGAGGTTGCAGTGAGCTGAGATCAGATTGCACAAGAGCAAGATTCCGTCACAAAAAACAAATAAACAAAACAAAAAGCTGTGTGTGGTGGGAGGCTCCTGTAATCCCAGCTACTCAGGAGGCTGAGACAGGATTGCTTGAACCCAGGAGGTGGAGGCTGTAGTGAGCTGAGATCAAGCCACTGCACTCCACCCTTGGTGACAGTGAGACTCCAACTCAAAAAAAAAAAAAAGCATAATGGTTAAGAGCACGGGCTTTGGAGCCAGACTAACATGGGTTCGAGTCCCAACTCTGCCCTAAGTGAGCTGTGTGTCCTCCCTGAGATCAACCTGGATGACAGTGAGATAGAGCAAGACTCTGTCTCAGAGAAAAAAAAAAGAACAAAAAGAAAGGATAGGGAGCCCTGAGGCCATGAGGAAGGGCTGTGAGAATGCTTGGGAGAACATTCCAGGCAGAGGGGCAGGGAGCTGGAGCAGGCAGGGAGTGGGTGGGGGCAGCACAGCCTGCAGGAGGGCCTCGGCTCTCTCTGCTGACTGCTTGTGGGGCAGGATGGACGGTGAGGGCCCTGCTCTGCCAGGGCAGGGTGACCTGCCGAGGCCCAACGGTCTGTGTGACGCATGACCCCTGTTGGAACATACCGAGTCTGCTGCTCTGAGCGTCCCTGAGCGTCCCCCCTCAATGCTGGAAGTTTTCCTGATCGAGGAAGTTTAACTCAGTCTGTATGTGAGGTTTGGGCGATGGTCTGTGCACCCCGGGAAACCGTATGTACACTTTGTGGGCTAGGGCAGGCCTTTCTCCTGGTTTCAGAACTGCCTGGGATGCAGAAAAGCTCGCGCATGCCTGCTCCCACCCTGTCCTTCCACACTCACCAGCCAGAATCCCCGGGCAGGAAATTGGATCTAGTCACTTTGCTACTAACTCAGATGCAGCTGGTCCACACTGCTGGGGACCTGGGAGGAAGCAGCTGCCCTCCTGGTAAGAGGGTCAGAGTGGCCCCAGCCATCTTTCCCTTGTGGCACCTCTAGGAGAGCAGTCCAGGCAGGATGAGCTTTCTCCAGAGACCATGGCTCAGCTGATGGGGGACTCAGGTCAAGACCCTTGGTAGGGTGTGGGAGGCAGTTCGGACTCCTGAGGACATGGTCAGTTGCCCACTAGTCCCCGAAGGGAGATGCTGCTTCTAAGCTAACGCTAGTTTTTGCTTTGTGATTTCCAGAGAAGTACATGGAGTTTGACCTGAACAATGAAGGAGAGATTGGTGAGTGAGACCTTGACTGTGTTGAGGGAGGAGGGCATTAGGTGGGTAGAGGGCTTGAGGGAGCCTCTGTGTGAGTGAGGAGCATGGGGCAATCCTGAAGACTGGTGAATATGCTGCAGCCGAGTAAGCCCCTTGCCTTCTGCCCTGGCATCACTGCCCTCGAACTCCTCCAGACGCTTTCCTCCCCTACGGCTTCCCTCCCCACCCACACCTCAGTCTCCCACCCCTGGTGCTACGGGGATTCGGGACAGAGGGTGCCACACTTGCCCAGGGCTGGGGACACTCAGGGTGGACAGGTGCTGGGCCCCGGCTGGCATTTCCATTGCCCGGAAGTCTGTCCTTCCATTGTATGTGGTTTGGCAGTTGACAAGGTGCTTTTATATATGTTGATTCTCTCCTTATTACACCCCGCTGTGCAGGTACTGGCACTTCCGTTCTGGTAGGAGACCATACCTGGACCTTACCAGCAAAGAAGTGGTTAAGGCTCGTTTAATTAGCTCCATTTTACAGATGAGGAAAGCAAGACTCAGAAAGGTGAAATGGGCTTGGCGTGGTGGCTCACGTCTGTAATCCCAGCACTTTGGGAGGCCAAGGCAGGTGGATCACTTGAGGCCAGGAGTTTGAGACCAGCCTGGCCAACATGGTGAAACCCCCATCTCTACTAAAAATATAAAAATTAGCTGGGTGTGGTGGCACATGCCTGTAATCTCAGCTACTCGGGAGGCTGAGGCAGAAGAATGGCTTGAACCTGGGAGACGGAGGTTGCAGTGAGCCGAGATCGCACCACTACACTCCAGCCCAGGTGACAGAGTGAGACTCTGTGTCAAAAAAAAAAAAAAAAAAAAAAAATGAAATGACTTGCACAGGACACTGGTCGTGAACCAGGGCCCTGCCTTTGGGTTCTGAGCCCTTTTTCCATTTCGCACTGCAGCTCAGTGTAATGCTCCCACCAGCATTTTTCCTCCTCCTCTGTCCTCTCTCTTTTCTTCTCCTTTTTGAATATTTGATCATTTTTTTTCTTTAGAAAGAAAATTTTTTGGCGTGTCAAATAAACATATATTCATCATAGAAAAATTTGGGCAACACAGCAAAGCACAAAGACAAAAATGCATCACCCGAAACCCCACTCCCCGGAGGTAACGGCTACAGACGTTTCAGCTTCTATCCTTCCACTGTGCATTCTAACCACAAAGGCTGTTTTAGACCATTTTTCAGCCTCCTTGAAAAAAATAACTTTTTATTGGTCAGCCTGGCCAGAAAAAATAAATAAAATAAAACAATGGTAAGTATTTTGAGTTATTATTATTATTTTTTTTTTAAACACAGTCTCATTCTATTGCCCAGGCTGGAGTGCAGTGGTGCAATCTTGGCTCACTGCAACCTCCACCTCCCAAGTTCAAGCAGTTCTCCTGCCTCAGCCTCCCAAGTAGCTGGGATTATAGGCATGTGCCACCATGCCTGGCTAATTTTTGTATTTTTAGTAGAGATGGGTTTTCACCATATTGGCCAGGCTGGTCTCAAACTCCTGGCCTCAAGTGATCTGCCCACCTCAGCCTCCCAAAGTGCTGGGATTACAGGCTTGAGCCACTGCACTGGCTGATTTTTCTTTTGAAATATAGTTAATGACTGCATTGTAGGAGTGGATTCTAATTTGTTTAGCCATTGCCTTTGTGTGGACCATTTGGATGCCTTCCAATTTTAACTATTATTGATAATCCTGTAAAGAACCTCTTTGTACATGAGTGCTCGTTCACTCCCTGGTTATTTCTGTAGAGGAAATCTCAGGAAGCGGACACCATGGGTCAAAGGCTTTTGAAGCATCTTGCTCAACTGCCCGAGAAAGGTCCTGCCAACTTCAGAGCCTGGCAGTACGTGTGCAGCCCTTTCCCCCTTTCCTGGAGAAGGCTGCCCAGCTCTCTCTGAATGCCTGGACATCCTGGCACCTTTGGGCCTGGCCCCAGTCCCACCCGCCCTGCCAGGAGGAGCACAGGCCATGCTGCCTCCACTCCACCCCACCCCCTCCCGCCATCCTTTCTGACCCATTGTTCACTGAAGAACAATCCGAAGGAAATTGCCTCAGCTCTTGGTGGGAGCTGGGCTGTCAGAGGCAGCACCACCTCAGGTTGTAATGACATTCTGGGGCCTCCCTTGTTTTTCCTGAATTTTGTTCTTTTGTTGGTTTTCCTGCTCTGTGGGATATTTTTGGTGTCCTCTCCTTTCCAGCCAAGGCGGAGCCCTAGGACAGCAGAACTGGAGTGGCACCTGGGGAGAAGCCATCTGCCCCTTGGCACCCAGTAGAGTGACTTTCAGTGCCTGACTCCCTGACTCGGCCACACTGGGCATAACTTCCTGGGCACAGGAGAGTAGGCGCCTGGCCCACCCTAAATGCAGTAAATAGCAGAGCCCACAGTCATGGTGTGAAGAATGTGCTCTGGGCCGGCGCCTCCCACATGGTGATCTCTGAATGATCCCATCCACCTGTTCTACCATTGATGGGAGCAGGGGTTCAGAGAGGTTAAGTAGTGTGTTTCAGACCCCAGAGCCAGGAATAGCAGAGTTCGATTACAGTGCAAGCCCATCTGACTCTAGAAGCCCAGGTCACCAACCACTAGTATATACTGCCTCCGAAGACAGCAGGGAGGGTTTGATTGGCTCCTCCTCCCTAAAGGAGTGCAGACACCAAGCTTCTGAGGGTGGGGTGCCTGATTGGAGCTTTCCCGGCTTCCCCCGCTAAGCCCCAGTGGCCGATCTTCACTTAGCAGACCTGCTTTTCCTCCGACAGACCTGATGTCTTTAAAAAGGATGATGGAGAAGCTTGGTGTCCCTAAGACCCACCTGGAGATGAAGAAGATGATCTCAGAGGTGACAGGGGGGGTCAGCGACACCATCTCCTACCGAGACTTTGTGAACATGATGCTGGGGAAACGGTCAGCTGTCCTCAAGCTGTGAGTACCTCCTCCCTCCCCCGGGGCCCCTGAAGGCACAGTCACTCTATGCAGAGAGGCCCCTGGCTCTGGGCACCCCAGCCATTCCCCAGGTAGTAGGTAACTTGTGTAACCTACTGGACATGGTACTCACTTTTCCTGAACCTTATTTCTTTATCTGTCAAATGGTGTTTTTTTTTTTTTTTGAGATGGAGTCTCGCTCTGTCACCTAGGCTGGAGTGCAGTGGAGTGATCTTGGCTCAGTGTAACCTCTGCCTCCTGGGTTCAAAGATTACAGAACTCGGGAGGCTGAGGCAGAAGAATTACTTGAACCTGGAGTGCAGTGGTGCAATCTTGGTTCACTGCAACCTCCACCCCCCAGGCTCAAGCAATTCTCCTGCCTCAGCTTCCTGAATAGCTGAGATTACAGGCATGCACCACCATGCCCAACTAATTTCTGTATTTTTAGTAGAGACAGGGTTTTGCCATGTTGGGGACCTCAGGGAATCTGGCCCCCTTGGCCTGCCAAAGTGCTGGGTTTACAGGCGTGAGCCACTGTGCCTGGCCCAAATGGTCATGTTAATATGTACCTTGCAGAGGAAATTAGCCTGCAGCAGAGTCGGGCAGAATCAGTACTCAGTAAGCGGCAACAGTGATGACAATGATGATGGTGTTGGTGATGGTGATAATAGTGGTAAATCTACTGTGGAAACATTCTGAGCCTCTGTCGAAACTTTCTGAGCCAGAGTTTCCTCTTTTTTTTTTTTGAGATCTTGATCTGTCACCCAGGCTGGAATGCAGTGGTGCAACCTCAGCTCACTACAACCTCTGCCTCCCAGGCTCAAGCAATTCTCCTCCTGCCTCAGCCTCCCCATTAGCTGGGATTACAAGCGTGCGTCACCACACCCAACTCATTTTTTGTATTTTTAGTAGAAATGGGGTTTTACCATGTTGGCCAGGCTGGTATCGAACTCCTGACCTCAAGTGATCAGCCCCCACCATGGCCTCCCAAAGTGCTGGGATTACAGGCGTAAGCCACCACACCCAGTAGTTTCTCCATTTGTAAAGCAACTCCACTACTCCCACAGGGCTGTTGTAAGCATAGAGTCAAAATTGGCCCCAAAGGGAGGTAAGGTTTGCATCTTGATGCTATTACTTGCTACCAAAACAACCCTGGGCAAGTTACCTTAGGTCTGCGAGTCTCAGTTTCTTCATCTGTAAAATGGGGGTGATAATCATGTCTTCTGTGATGTCCTGAGGGCTAGTGAGATGACACAAAGATTCCAGCCTAGTGTCTGGCTGATGGCAAACACTTAATACATAGTAGCACATTGTGGGTGCTGCCCCACTGAAGAGCGTTAAAGCAATGCCCTGGACAGTCTCATTGTCATTTGTCACAGCTGAAAATAACACTTCGCCATACACAGTGACTCACGCCTGTAATCCCAGCACTTCAGGAGGCCGAGGCAGGTGCATCAGAGGTCAGGAGTTTGAGACCAGCCTGGTCAACATGATGAAACGCCATCTGTACTAAAAATACAAAAATTAGCTGGGTGTGGTGGCTCACATCTATAATCTAATCTTCTCAGGAGGCTGAGGCAGGAGAATCTCTTGAATCTAGGAGGCAGAGGTTGCAGTGTGCTGAGATTGTGCCATTGCACTCCAGCCTGAACAATAAGAGCAAAACTCCATCTCACAAAAAAGAGAAGAAAATAACACCACTTGGTTTTTATGAAGTAAGATTCACTTTTTTAAAAGTATGAATGTTGGCTGGGTGCAGTGGTAAATACCTGTAATCCCAGCACTTTGGGAGGTCGAGGCGGGCAGATCACAGGGTCAAGAGATTGAGACCATCCTGGCCAACATGGTGAAACCCAGTCTCTACTAAAAATACAAAAATTAGCTGGGCGTGGTGGCAGGCGCCTGTATTCCCAGCTACTTAGGAGACCGAGGCAGGAGAATCGCTTGAACCCAGCAGATGGAGGTTGCAGTGAGCTGAGATCGCACCACTGCACTCCAGCCTGGGTGACAGAGTGAGACTCCATCCCCCCAAAAAATAAAAGTACCAACGTAAAATATACCTATCTCATTTTACAAAAGAGCTTGGTGAGGCCCAAGGAGACTAAGTACCTGGCCCAAGAGCCCACAGTCCAATCTGGCCAGATCTTCTAGCACTCCACTTCCAGGGAGAAACACTGAGGATCAGAGAGGTCAAGTGTCTTGCTTGAGCCACTCAGCTGGGAAGTAGCAGGGCTGGCATTTGAATCCAGACTGTTGCCCTGGAGGCTGTGCTCCGAGCCCCTACCGTCTGCTCCCCAAACTCCACTCTTAGAGCAGTGGGCAGGTTTTTGAAGATCTTTGTGCAGAGGCATGGCTCAGCCTGGCTCAGCCTCCTCCAGGCAGTGTGGTTCAAGGAAGGGTATGGCCTAGAAGTCAGAGCCTGGAGTCTCATCCCACCTCTGCCCTGGACCGCCTGTGTGGTTCTGAGGAGTCACATCACCACTTTGCGCCTCCATTTCCCCCTCTGTAAAATGGGACCAGCAGCCCCTTCTTCGGAGCTTCTGTCTTGGGCTTCTGTAAGGATCCCACCGGAGAACAGATTTAAGGACATTCTGTCAGGACCCTGCTGACATCAAGGCTGGGATGGTCTTTCCCTGGATGAGGGAAGGGTCTTAATCTTGCATTTCTTTTTATTTCTTTTCTTTTCTCCAACTCCAAACCAGAGTCATGATGTTTGAAGGAAAAGCCAACGCAAGCAGCCCCCAGCCAGCTGGCCCTCCTCCAGAGAGAGACATTGCCAGCCTGCCCTGAGGACCCCGCCTGGACCCCCTGGCCTTCCCGCCCTGCTCCTCCCTCCCGATCTTACTGCCCTTCTTGACACATTGTGATCTCTCTCATTTGTTTGTTCATTGAGGGTTGGTTTGTGTTTTCATCCATGTCTTTGTAAAGCACAAATTATCTGCCTTAAAGGGGCTCTGGGTCAGGCAATCCTGAGCCTGGGGTCCCCTCCCTCTCTTCTTCCTTCCTTTCCCACTCCCTGTGCAGAAGGGCTGATATCAAACCAAAAACAAGAGGGGGCAGGGCCAGGGCAGGGAGGCTTCCAGCCTGTGTTCCCCGTGCTTGGAACTGGCACCCTCTATCCTTCCAGAAAGTCTCCGAGCCAAGTTCAGGCTCACTGGCCTGGCTCTGAGGAGGACCCCAGGCCACTCTGAGAAGACCCTGGAGTAGAGACAAAGCTGCAGGGCCTCTTAAGGGTTTCCCTGGACAGTACCATGGTTCCAGTGCTCTGGGCTCTTCCAGGACACAGCCACTCAGTGCCCGGGTGCCCCAGCTGATCCTCCCTTAGTCCACACCTCTTCTCGTACTCAACGATGTGACAGAAGGTGGGAAGGAAAGGAGCTTGGCAACGTGAGCCCTTCAAGCAGGTACCAGAAGGAACCCTCGGGTCTTGCTCCCTGGCCACACCTTTGCAGGCAGCTGAGAGGCAGCGTGCAGCCCTACTGTCCCTTACTGGGGCAGCAAAGGGCTTTGGAGGTAGAAGTGAGGCCAGGGGTCTTGGGGAGACAGGTCAGCTCAGTGCAGTTCCACCTTTTAGGGAGGACACTGAGGGGACCAGGATGAGAGAATGAGGAGTAAAATGCTCACGGCACAGTCAGCAGCACTGATAAGCCAAGACTGAGAAATACAAGGTTGCTTTTCTGATCCCAATCTGCTTGAAACCTGAGTCTACTTCGCTCATTTGCCTTCCCACCCTACTCACATCATTCATTCATTGACTCACTCATTCAGCAGATATTTATTGACCTCGTATTATAAGCTTTACGCCTTCCCATGTTGTCCTGACACGTGCAGTATCCACTGTCTAACTCATCTCTCCCCTAAATCTCTGAAAACCTTGAGCTTGGGAGTTGGACTGGGGTCACCTGCGTGCTTTCTTATGGACTCATGGGATTTCAGAGCCCTGATGCACCCTGGAGGGTAGCTGGGCCAGTCTTCTCACTTCCCAGATGAGGAGACTCGTGGCCCCCAGGGATTAAGTGCCTTGCCCAAGGTCAAGCTTATCTCCAGAGGGATGTGCCTGGACTGGGGCCAGATGTTCAGGGACCCTGCCTACACCTTGTCTCCAGGCTGGGCTGCCTTAGTTAGTGATGAGAACAGGGGAGGGCTGGAAAGGGATAACCTCCTAGGTCAGCACGTGGAGAGGGTTTCACTTGCTCTGAAGATCTTGGGCCAGGATCCACCCTCCCGAGTGCCTCCAAGTCAGCATCAAGGCTTCCGGGAAAAACCAGGCGTCTTGAAGCTGCCTCTTGTAATTCATGCAGGAAGATGTCAAAAGTCAGCCCCATCTTGGCTGATCAGGGAGTTCAGCCTTAACCCCACCTGTGTTCTGAAGTCTCTTACCCTACCTGCTCAGGACTTAGACATACTTATTCACTGAATATATTTATTAAGCATTTGCTGTCGGCCAACAGTTAAGAATCCAATCATGAAATGGACAGATTCATGGAATTAGAGTCTGATAGGAAAGTGAGACCCAGACAGTGACAATGAGATAAATGTTACGAAGGGGGAAGTCTGGGTGACTTCCCTACAATCCTGGGGGGCCTAGTTGGTCCCAAGACTGAGTGAGAATCTTGGCAGAGCCTTTGCAACATCTTCAGTGGACAGGACTGGGAGATCTTGGTGGTTGGAGCCAACATGGGTTCCCTGCGGCTACTGAGTCATCTCTGATAGCAGACTGAGGGCGGGAAGCAGGTAGAGCATGGGGAAATGGCCAGGTTGGGTTAGCCCACTGGTTTCAACCAGTTCAGGAACGAGGTTATTTGGCCATGACTGGCTGGTCTTGAGCTCAAGGATCTGCTTCAAATGCACACAGGCCTAGTTGAAGTTTAAACCCCAGTAAAACATTCCTCCCTGTAAATGGAAAATCCTACTCCTACCCTCTCCCCTGCCCTGTTTTTTTGGTTTTGTTTTTTTTCTCCCGAGATCATTAAATTAGCAACTGGCTGTCCTCACCCCTCCTCACTGCCTCTCCTCTCTGGGACAGGCAGGGACCTTTAAGGAAGATAAAGCCTTCCTTGACTACCCATCATATTTGGTGTCCCTGTTCTTCACTCGGAGAGGAAGGCAGAACCAATCAGGCTTATTTCAGTAAGTTCTGCAGTTCTACAAGACTGCAGGAAGCCTCCTTAGGGAGGAGAGCAAGCGGGTGTGGCCCCAGCTTCCGGAAATGGAGGAAAAGAGGGTTTTCTCATTGAATGGGGGTGGGAGCTGGTGTGTTCTGGGAAACCCCATGAGTCACTTCATTTCTTGGAACTCAACTTCTAGGAGGAGAGGGTCTCAAGAGTGGTCCCTGGAAGGAGGGCGGGGGCAGTCTACATTATTTCAGGTTGTGGCTGTTGGCTCTGGGACTCCTCTGGTCAAGGGCTCAGCTTCTTGGGACTTCAGCTATCTTCCTTCTGAAAGACCAAATTTAATGTAACCAGTAATGTGAGGACTGCCAAGTATGGCTTTGTCCCTATGACTCAGAGGAGAGTTTGTCGGGCAAATTCAGGTGGATGAAGTATGTGTGTGCATGTGCATGGGAGTGTGTGTGAACTGGGATATCACGTCTACAGATTGGAAATAAACCGGACAAACTTACCAACGTCTTGACTGATGTATTTTGGGATGGTTCTGGGCTCAGCATATTGTGAACTAGCTAGTATAGTAAGAGATGAAATGAGTGTGTCCTGTGCATTTGGTCTGAGACAGCTGAAGTTTATTTACTCCTCACCATCTCCCCCAAGAGACAGGTTCTATTACGTAATCCTTGTTTCATAACTGAAAAGCAGGCTTGGATAAGCAATGTGCTGAAAGACAAACAGTAAATGGCACTATCTGCCTCCCCCAATCCCTGCCCCAGAGCCAATCCATGGGGTCCAAGTTAAGAACCTCTGTCCTAGAGCACTTATAATTCACTACAGAAATTTATGCTACAAAGGACTGTAATATGATCAGTCAGCCTTAGCCAGACAATCTCAATACTAATGCTGCCACCACCACTTTCTGACTGAGGGCCACCGGAGAATTTTCTCAACTTCTCTGTGCTTCTCTTACCTCATCAACTATTATTACTATGCATATATATACTTTTTTTCTGAGACAGAGTCTCACTGTCGCCCAGGCTGGAGTGCAGTGGTGCAACTACAACCTCCACCTCTTGGGTTCAAGGGATTCTCCTGCCTCTGCCTCCTGTGTGGTCCACAGGCGTCCGCCACCACACCCAGCTAGTTTTTGTATTTTTAGCAGAGATGGGTTTTCACCATGTTAGCCAGGTTGGTCTCAAGCTCCTGACCTCAGGTGGTCCACCTGCCTTGGCCTCCTAAAGTGCTGCGATTACAGGGGTGAGCCACCGGGCCCGGCCTATTTTTATTTATTTTTTGAGACAGGGTCTGGCTCTGTCACCCAGGCTGGAGTGCAGTGGCGCAATTACAGCTCACTGCAGCCTCGACCTCCTGGGCTCAAGCAGTCCTCCCACTTCAGCCTCCTAAGTGGCTGAGCCTACATGTCCATGCCATCCTCCTGGCTAATTTTTTTTTTTTTTTAAGAGATGGGGTCTTGCCATGTTGCCCAGGCTGGTCTCAAACTCCTGGGCTCAAGCAATCCTGTCTGCCAAGTGCTGAGATTATGGGCATGAGCCAGCGGTGCCTGGTCTACCTCATCAATTAAATAAATAATAACTCCTAGGACGTCTTAAGATTACGTGAGATCCCAGATCTGAAGGTTTTTGCAAAGGACTTGGCACAAACTCGTGCGCTGGAAGTGCGTATGGCTCTTGCTCTGGAGATGGTTACCTTGATAGGAGCAAACAAAGTTGCTCTTTGGTGCCCGTTAATCTCCCCTTCCAGCCTTCCACCTTCCACATTTTGAAAGTCTCCCCCTGGCGACCCCTCGACCCAGTTTTTCTTAATCTCCCTCCCTCCCCATGCATAGCCCAAATCCTCTCTCAAAAGCAGCCCCTTAAAACATCTGTCAAGTTCCTAACTTCTCTGAATCGGAAGCTACTAATAGCCAAGCTACATCTAAGGGGAACTGTAAGGTTTCAGAGGAACAAGGAGCATACGTCGCTTACGCATGGGCCGCTCAAGAGGTAACACTGACACTACGCGGACCCGCGCGGGCCCCGAAGGCGGGAGCAGCACCAGGACGATCCAGGGCGCAGGCGGGAGGGCCCCACGAGCTGGCCAATGAGGAGCTGCGGCCGGGAGAGGGCGCGTCTTCGGCCCATTCCGCTACCTCCCCAGGCCAAGCTTTAACGTCATCAAAGCGCGCCGGAAATGTGGGGTCAGCTGCGCGCCGCTGGCGCTGAGAAGAGGAAGTTTGCTGTGGAGCGATCGGGGTTCTGCGGGCGAGGCCGTGGAGGGCAGCGTCGGCTGCTTCGGCACACTGAGGGCGACACGATGGGAGACGAGATGGATGCCATGATTCCCGAGCGGGAGATGAAGGTCAGAGACTAGCCGGGGCCTCCCTCCCTTCTTTAGTCCTGGTGTTGCCTTGGAGCCCCTCTGAAAGACGAAGCGCGGTTGCCGGCTGTCCCGCCTCCTGCTTGAACGGTTGACGGCGTTAAGAGCTCTCGGCAGCGCGTCTGCCGCGCGGCTGGCGTGATAGGGCCACCGAATGCAGTTTCCCAGTCCCTTCCTGGTCTCGTACACGCCTCTTGAGTTACCCTAGCCACTTTCATGTGGCGGTCACAATGGTGGCAATAACTACTGTTTATTGAGCGTTTACTGTGTGCCAGGCACGGTAGTAGTCATCCCAGCAGCCCTACGAAGTAGTCGTTAACGTAGAGTAAGTCGAGGCTCGGAAAGTAATTCACCTAAAGTTACATTTGACAGGGGGGCTGAAAGCCAGCATCATTTAAGACCTTCGCTCTCCCAGTACTTCTATAAGGCTTGCCTAACGTAGAGCCAGGGAAGGTCATCCGTCCTGCGGAACTTTTAGTTGATTGGACGAGGAAGACTTTTTCACATCGGGTATCAGCCTAAAGTCAGGAACCTAAAGCGAGGGCCAAGTGGTCCCAATAATGGCGACGTGGGAGTCCCCAGGAATAACTCCAAGATGGTGTGGTTAATAGTTCTTATATATGTTCTGACAGAATGAGGGGACAGCAAACAGGCTACATCTGTTTTAAACAGTGAAAGGAAGTAAGTTACAGGAATATTTTAGTTGCCTGTGTCAACAGTAAATCACTAAAATGCATTTAGGGGATAGTAACCCATACCTTGTTTAGAATAGTGATTTTTTTTTTTTTTTTTTTTTTTGACAAGAGTCTCCCTCTGTCGCCTGGGCTGGAGTGCAGTGGCACGGATCTCAGCTTACTGCAACCTCCGCTTCCCAGGCTCAAGTGATTCCCTTGCCTCAGCCTCCCGAGTAGCTGGGATTACAGGTGCCTGCCACCATGCCCAGCTGATTTTTTATATTTTTGGTAGAGACTGGGTTTCACCATGTTGGCCAGGCTAGTTTCGAACTGCTGACCGAAAATGATTCGCCTGCTTTAGCCTCCCAAAGTGCTGGGATTAGAGGCGTGAGCCACCATGCCCTGCCTAGAACAGTAATTCTTTTTTGAGACTCACCACCTGTGGTGAGCCACCTAATGGGATTGTGTCATATTCCTCAGATATGCTGGGGTAGAATTAAAAAAGGGTTTATTAATAGAACCACAGACATAGAAGATGGTAATCTCGTACTCCTTTTGGCAGCACGTTTAAAATTGGGGTAATGCAGAGAAGACAAGCATGGCTCCTGTATGAGGATAACACACAAATTCTTGAAGTGTTCCATATCAGAAAAAAATGAGGGCCAGGCATGAGTGCCAACTGTACTCCAGCCTGGGCAACAGGGCGAGACTCCATCTCAAAAAAGAAAAAAAAAGACGGCCACGGGCGGTGGCTCACACCTGTAATCCCAGCACTTTGGGAGGCCAAGGGGGGCAGATCAGGAGGTCAGGAGATCAAGACTATCCTGGCTAATACAGTGAAACCCTGTCTCTACTAAAAATACAAAAATTAGCTGGGCATGGTGGCTCATGCCTGTAGTCCCAGGTACTTGTAAGGCTGAGGCCGGAGAATTGCTTCAACCTGGGAGGCGAAGGTTGCAGTGAGCCGAAATCGCCACTGTACTACAGCCTGGGCAACAGAGTGAGACTCTGTTTCAAAAAAAGAAAGAAAGACAACTGAGACAGTCCTTGGTCTTAGAAATATATATTGTTGTTGTACTGAAATTGAGTCTACTGAATATAACATGTTTTAATTTATTCATTGAATTGATTTTGTTTTGATTTTTTACAATAGGATTTTCAGTTTAGAGCTCTAAAGAAGGTGAGAATCTTTGACTCCCCTGAGGAATTGCCCAAGGAACGCTCGAGTCTGCTTGCTGTGTCTAACAAATATGGTCTGGTCTTTGCTGGTGGAGCCAGTGGCTTGCAGATTTTTCCTACTAAAAATCTTCTTATTCAAAATAAACCTGGAGATGATCCCAATAAAATAGGTAAGTTCCCTGGTTTATGTTGCAAAGTAGAGTGAGGAGTATGGTGGCATGATAATGTGTTTCCTTCCCAAGAAGTCACTCTAATGTTAAAATGAATACTACTGTCAGTTTTCAAGTTGACTCCCAAGAAGATTAACGGAAACCTTTCTCAGTTTTCCCTTTGGTCTTTTGTATTTCTGTTTCCATGAGTTGTTCCTCTCAGCTCAAGGGGGAAGAATTTACCATTATGCCCTGCTTTTATTTTTGCTCAGTTGAACTTGGTTCTGGCTCTCTGGGTGAAGGGTTTTGTTGGAATGGGTTTTCAGTTGGCACAACAGGAGGATCCAAACTATTGGGAATGTGCACTATTTCAAGCATTGTTGCAAAACTATTTTCAACAAGGGCAATAGCCACAGTTAGTTTCTGCAGATTATATGAGGAAGAATTCTTGGGATACTTAATGGATTGTTATATATCTTTAAGAAAGTTAAGATTTTATCTGTATAACTAGGTGCCGGGGGTGTATGTGTGTTTATGCAGGTGCAAATATTTTTTCACATTGACCTGGATAGAGGTTGTGGCTTTATGCTTAGAACATACTGTTTTTTTTGCTTTGTATTTTTTTGTTTTCATAGTTGATAAAGTCCAAGGCTTGCTAGTTCCTATGAAATTCCCAATCCATCACCTGGCCTTGAGCTGTGATAACCTCACACTCTCTGTGTGCATGATGTCTGGTGAATATGGTTCCATTATTGCTTTTTTTGATGTTCGCACATTCTCCAGTGAGGTAAGCTACTGTTATACTGTGATGTCAACATGAGAACCCTAAGCAGATTTCCTTGTGTTGAATTATAACTTGGAAGCTTCATAGGTTAACCCTTGAAGTCTTTCTCTAGATTAAAATATGGTTTTAAAAAAAAAAAACCCTTAATTATAGAATCATAGATTTTTGAGACAGAAGGGACTTTAAGAAATTCTTTCATAACACTGTCTGCCCCAAGGTGTTATCAAGAGGCTTACATGACTTGCCCAAATTCATAATAGATAATGTCAAAAATTCCTACACTTTAGGTCTTTAGCCTCATAATGCAATGTTCTTCCATTCCAAGCAATTTAAGAATGATAATAGTAATAGCGTTTCAGACTCTGTACTAAGTAAGTGCTTTATATGTCTTGTCCTTTGTTCATGCCTACCACCACCTTATGTAGTAGGTACGATTATCTTCATTTTATAGGTGGAGAAACAGGCTCAGAGTTTAAGTAACTGTCCAAGGTCCCAACACTGTTAAGCAGAGCCAAGATTTTAATCTCATGTCTGCTATTTATTGGTTATTTTGCATTTGTGCATTCCCCTGCTGAGAGTCTCCCTGAGCATGTTAGAATAATTGATTGCTGGCTGAGTGCAGTGGCTCACGCCTATAATCCCAGCACTTTGGGGGGCCGAGGCAGGCAAATCATAAGGACAGGAGATCAAGATCGTCCTGGCTAACACAGTGAAACTCTGTGTCTACTAAAAAAAAAACAACAACAAAACATTAGCCAGGTGTGGTGGTGGGCGCCTGTAATCCCAGCTACTAGGGGAGGCTGAGGCAGGAGAATCGCTTGAACTTGGGAGGTAGAGGTTGCAGTGAGCCAAGATAACAGCAATGCACTCTAGCCTGGGCGACAGATGGAGACCGTGTCTCAAAAAAAAGAATAATTGATTGCCATTTTCTAAGTTGTGTTGAAATTATCTATAGCAAATAGATATATAAAGCTAAATCTTTTTTTATGGTTATGGGGAAAAACTAATTTGAGATAACTTGTATATTCGGTAATTTCCATCTAATATTAAATGCCTCTGCGTTTACTAATTTGTTAACTTATTTCACTTTTGCATATTTGTTTTAAAAGGCTAAACAGCAGAAACGCCCCTTTGCCTATCATAAGCTTTTGAAAGATGCAGGAGGCATGGTGATTGATATGAAGTGGAACCCCACCGTCCCCTCCATGGTGGCAGTTTGTCTGGCTGATGGTAGTATTGCTGTCCTGCAAGTCACAGAAACAGTGAAAGTGTGTGCAACTCTTCCTTCCACGGTAGCAGTAACCTCTGGTGAGTAACAAAGGCTCTCACGCTGTAACATACAATAATGGCAGTCTACTTAAGAATTGATTTCTAGAAGTAAAAGTGGATAGCTTTTTGTGTTCTGTGTGTGTGTGTGTGTGTGTGTGGTTTTGGATTTTTTTTAACATGACGGAGGAGGTTAAGAGTGGAGGGTTTTTTGTGAAACTTTGAAAAAATAACAATTAAAAAAAAAGAAAAAAAGAGTGGAGACAGTCTCACTGTGTTACCCAGGCTGGAGTGCAGTGGCATGATCTCGGCTCACTGCAACCTCTACCTCCTGGATTCAAGCAATTCTTGTGTCTCAGCTACCAAATAGCTGTGACTATAGTCCTGCGCCACCATGCCCAGCTAATTTTTGTATTTTTTGTAGAAACAGGGTTTCACCATGTTGGCCAGGCTGGTCTGAAACTCCTGACCTCAAGTGATTTGCCCTCCTCGACCTCCCATTACAGGTGTGAGTTGCTGCACTGGGCTGAGAGTATACTTTATCCCATACGTAATGTCCTTGAAGCCAAACAGCGTACATAGTTTAACCTGAATATACTTGGATTCTGGAGAAATCTTTTGGTATAGCTGGTTTAAAACTGTTTTTGAGAATAATTGTTTCTGAATCTATAATGGTGATACTCCAAAAGTCACTTGTACCTTTGTGGGGAGAGGCATTTGGAATATCAAATAGGAGCAGGAAAATGATTCTTCTTTTCTTTTTCTTTTTTTTTTTTTTGGGACAGAGTCTGACTTTGTCACCCAGGCTGGAGTGCAGTGGAATGATCTTGGTTCACTGCAGCCTCCACCTCCCAGATCCAAGCGATTCTCCTGCCTCAGCCTCCAGTTTAGCTGGAATTACAGGTGCACACTACCTTGCCCAGCTAATTTTTGTATTTTTTAGTAAAGACAAGGTTTCACCATGTTGGCTAGTCTGGTCTTGAACTTCTGACCTCAAGTGATCATCTGCCTTGACCTCCCAAAGTGTTGGGATTACAGGCATGAGCTACCAAGCCCAGCCAATGATTTCTTGATATTTGGGAACCTTCTGTGTTCTCCTTGTCTTATCTGAAGACTACAGAGTTTTCTGTATTTTGCAGCTTTCTGGGCAGTAATTCATTGAAAAAGCACTTTTAGTTTTCAATTCAGTAGCCCAGTGATAAATCAGTTGGCTTATATCCTTAAAATAATTTTACTTTTTTCCATTTTGTCGATTGGGGATGATCCTACAATCTTCCGTGGACTGACAGGAATGAGAAGTGATAATTAGCTGTGTGTGATAGATCTCATTGGTTTGCTCCATTTTCTTGTTTTTATTTGGTAACATTGTCTTTGTTCAGTGTGCTGGAGCCCCAAAGGAAAGCAGCTGGCAGTGGGAAAACAGAATGGAACTGTGGTCCAGTATCTTCCCGTAAGTTCTTATCTTGAACTTTAGAATTTTTCTTAAGTCACCCACTTTTTTGGGGGTGGTTTGGGACTATCTTTCTTGTTTTTCCTGTTAAAAAGTAATGCTCATTGTAACAAATCCATCAGTGAATGAAGAGTGGAACTCTTCCCTTCTCTCCCATAGTCCTCCCTCCAGAGGCACCCACTATGTTGTATTGACTAGGTAGCCTTCCAGGCTTTTCTGGATGTTATACAAACAATCTTTTGTGTGGCTGCATTTTTTGTTTTGTTTTTTATGTAAAATGTGATCATACTCTATGCCCAACTTCATATTTTCAGTCCATTCCATAAAAACAGAGCTTAAAGGAAAAGAGTTAGTGAAAAAGCTATGAAAATAATGCAGAATCACTCTGGGTTAAAGCACAGTATTTGTCTTTTAATTGAATCCGTCTTAAAGAGTCCGTTTCTCTAACTGTGGGCACCAAAGGAAATGGATACTCATGTTGTTGCATGTGCACTCGTCATCCTCCTTGTGATTTTCTTGAGATAATATTTGCAAATATCTTTCAATATCAATTAAGTTGCAAGGAACCCACGTATGTCTGTTGAGCCTGGACATGAAGGAGGGATTCACAGGTGGCGCCAGGGCCTCTGTTGTGCCTTCTTCCCCGAGACTGTTCTCTGCAGGGGAGGGTGCAGAGTAGTGAATGGAGGTCAGATAGGTTTGAGGTTAAGGTTATGTTTCTTATTTGTTATCACCAAAAGTTATATGAAATTTGATATATCATCTTTTAGAGCATTAGCCTGTAAAAAGATAGTGCAGTTTATTTAAGGTTCTTGCTTTGTTGTTTGCCTTAAAATTTTTTCTTTTTTCTTTTTTTGAGAGATGGTCTTGCTCTGTTGCCCAAGCTGGGGTGCATTGGTGTGATAACATAATAACTCACTGCAGCCTCAGCCTTCCGCGGCTCAGGTGATCCTTCTGCCTCAGCCTCCTGGGTAGCTGGGACTACAGGCGCTTGCCACCATGCCCAGCTAAGTTTTGTGTTTTTTGTAGAGATAGGGTTTTGCCGTATCGCCCAGGCTGGTCTCAGACTCCTGGGCTCAAGCAGTGTGCCTGCCTTGACCTGGGATTACAAACGTGAGCCACCTTGCCCAGCCTTATTCCAGTATTGATCATTGTCTGCATCAGTGCTGGTGGTGTTGCTGCTGCGATTGGTGTTGCATTGGCTACTTTAATTACCTATATCTGAACATGTTCATGCGTTTTTTTTCTTTTTCTTTTTTGAGATGGAGTTTTGTTCTTGTCGCCCAGGCTGGAGTGCAATGGTGCAATCTTGACTCATTGCAACCTCCACCTCCTCGCTTCAAGGTATTTTCCTGCCTCAGTCTCCCGAGTCGCTGGGATTACAGGCACTTGCCACCATGCCCACCTGATTTTTGTGTTTTTTGTAGAGATGGGGTTTTGCCATGTTGGCTAGACCAGTCTCAAACTTCTGACCTCAGATGATCCACCCAGCTCAGCCTCCCAAAGTGCTGAAATTACAGACATGAGCTACCACACCCAGACATGTTCATGCATTTCTGTACAATGAAGTCCTAGAAGCAGACAACACTGTTCTGTTTCTTCAGTCTCTCCTGGCCAAGGAGATGGAACAGGTGGCATCTAGGGAACAGATGGATTTGACAGTTTCATTGGTTTAGGGATTGTTTCATTTGATACTTTATTATCCCCTCCAAATCTCTTTCAGACTTTGCAGGAAAAAAAAGTCATTCCTTGTCCTCCATTTTATGAGTCAGATCATCCTGTCAGAGGTAACAACTGCTTTTCTTATTGGGCTGACCTCTAATGATGTGTCACATGTATTATAGAAATTCAAAATCATGTGATGTACCTGCTCAGTGAGGTGTTGGTGCTTGCTTCCTGAATAATGTCACTATTACAAACAGCTAATTAAGTCAGTGTAAATTATGGCCCTCTGGTGACATCTGTGTTTCATGGTAAATGATATGAAATGGATCCCGATTTTTTGTTACAGTTCTTCATAATTTGCCCTCGTTATAATCCAGCAGAAAAATTACCATTTGGGGATGAGTTTGGGCTTCTTGGGTCTTTGTACCTGTGAATTATATTAGTCAATGAAATCTGGGCCTTTGTTAAAGCTATAGTATTTTGATTTTTTTATTAATCATATATGTTATAGTATACAGTGGCTATTCCAAACATAAGATGCTTTTGGATGTATCTGGTTGCTGTGATTTTTATGACCTACTGATTAGGGTGTGTCTTTCAGTTCTGGATGTGCTGTGGATTGGTACATATGTCTTCACAATAGTGTATGCTGCTGCAGATGGGACCCTGGAAACATCTCCAGATGTGGTGATGGCTCTACTACCGGTATGCATGTGAAAGAAACATCATTGTTTGAGAATTAGAGAAGTCTTCTAATAAAGCTGGAGGCTTTGATTTCAAGATTGTGTGTGTGTGTGTTTATATGTGTGTGTGTGTGTGTGTTTTGAGACAGGATCTCACTCTGTTGCATGTGAAAGAAACATTATTGTTTGAGAATTAAAGAAGTCTTCTAATAAAGCTGGAGGCTTTGATTTCAAGTTTATGTGTGTGTGTCTGTGTGTCTGTGTGTGTCTGTTTTGAGACAGGATCTCACTCTGTTGCCCAGGCTGGAGTGCAGTGATGCAATCTCGCCTCACTGAAGCCTGCACCTCCTAGACTCAAGTGATCGTCCCACCTCTCAACTTTCTGAGTAGCTGGTACTACAGGTGCACACCACTATGCTCAGCTAATTTTTGTAATATTATTATTTTTTTTTGTAGAGCTGGGGTTTTGCCATGTTGCCCAGGCTGGTCTTGAACTCCTGAGCTCAAGTGATCCACCCACCTAGGCCTCCCAAAATGCTGAGGTTACAGTTGTGCATCACCGCACCTAACCTGACTTCAGGTTCTTTTACTTACTGGCAGTGATTATGCAACTTCAGGTATAAGGTTTCCATGCTGCACCATGGGCCTGCGGTCCAAAATTGGAGTGTCCACTTACAGTGTGTTCTACTGTTTTGTTATAAGGTTAAAAAAAAAAAAGGTAAATGATTTTGCTTAAGCTATAAACTCTGAGTCCTGGTTAACTTGATAAAGAAATTTTAGAAAGCAAGACAATATCTTGATTTTTAAAATTATTTCATTTGCTCTCAAATATTTAATGCCAACAGCGCTAGGTGCTGCTTTAAAGTTGGCTGTATAGCAGTGATCATGGTTATGGCCTTGCTTTTATAGTGTTAAATTTCTTTGTTGTTGTTAATTTTTATTTATTTTTTAGGGACAGAGTCTCACTCTGATGCCCAGGCTGGAGTGTAGTGGTGTGATCACAGCTCACTGCAGCCTCAAATTCTTGGGCTTAAGCCATCCTCCTGCCTCAGCCTCCTGAGTAGCTGGGACCACAGGTATGCACCACCACACCCAGCTATTTTTAAATTTTTCGTGGAGATGGGGTCTTGCTTTGTTGTCCAGGCTGGTCTTGGAACTCCTGGCTTCAAGCAGTTCTCCTGCCTCGACCTCTCAAAGTGCTGGGATTACAGGTCTGAGCCACCGCACCTGGCTGGTCTTACATTCTAATGTGATAGTTAATACTAAGTGTGAGATCAAGGACTGATCAGAGTGATGGAGACAATAAAGCCGTGTTAGGATAGATGATGACTGGTATGTGTTTAAGATTGGGTGGTCAAGGGAGGCCAATTTGATATTTGAACAGGATGTCTTGTTTTTAACTCTTTGGGGTTTCAAGGTTGAATTTTAAAAATACGTTTACCTAGATACCTTATTTTAAGTTATAATTAGAGGATTTTTTATTCTGGGCAATAATATTAACACTAGTATTTATTTATTTATTTATTTATTTTTAGCACTAGTATTTATTAACTGCTACTTATGTTTTATATACTGGGCTTGAAGTTTTATATATATCATTTCATTTCACACTTAAAGATAGCCTCTGAAGTAGGCTTAGTAGGTCTAGTATACACATGAGAACAGTAAGTATCAGGAAGGTTGAAAAATCTGCTTGTCTCATGGGCAGAAAGTGGAGGAACAGGGTTTAAATGCAGTTCAGTTGATGGCCCATGTTTGTACTCCTTGTTTTAAATGCTGCCTTTATACCATGTCCTCGTATCTATTCTTAGACTTTGAGTGAATATTCATATAAAACTTTAAATGATTTATCATTTGAGATTCTTGTACTATAGGATCTGAGAAAAATTGCACATGAGAATTTTTTTCTTGGTTTATTCATTGTAGAAAAAAGAAGAAAAGCACCCAGAGATATTTGTGAATTTTATGGAGCCCTGCTATGGCAGCTGCACGGAGAGACAGCATCATTACTATCTCAGTTACGTTGAGGAATGGTGAGGAGAGTCTGGATGGGCCATTCCTGCTCTCACCAGAAGATCACCCCTGAGTCACCTTGTCCCATGTTGAAATCTTTTCTTATTGATTGATTGATTGATTGGCAGGGTCTCACTCCGTTACCCAGGCTAAAGGTTTTTTTTTAATTTTTTTAAATTTTTTTAGAGATGGGATCTTGCTGTATTGCTCAGGCTGGCCTCCCAAAGTGCTGAGATTACAGATATGAGCTACTGTACCCAGCCTGAAATGTTTTCTATTAGAGAAGAAAATAGAAGCTGAGATGCCTTGAGCATATTTTCAGCTGATTCTTGATAATGTATTTCTGACTACTATTTCTATTTCCCCAATTTTTAGTTATTTATATTAAATACATACTTATCTCAAAAATCTAATCTTCTCAATAAACCCTAATGATGACTTATGAAAATATTGATACTCAAGACTCAAGGAATATATTAAAAGTTTCCTTCAGGCAGGGTGTGGTGGCTCACGCCTGTAATCCCAGCACTTGGGGAGACTGAAGTGGGTGGATCACTAGGTCAGGAGATCGAGACCATCCTGGCTAACATGATAAAACCCCAGCTCTACTAAAAACACAAAAAATTAGCCAGGCGTGGTGGCGTGTGCCTGTAGTCCCAGCTACAGGGAGGCTGAGGCAGGAGAATCACTTGAACCTGGGAGGCGGAGGTTGCAGTGAGCTGAGATCGCGCCACTGCTCTCCAGCCTGGTGACAGAGGCTGTCTCAAAAAAAAAAAGGTTCCTTCCGAGAGCAGAGTTGCCCTTTAGAATGGAGATTACTCAAAGCAAAGCTTCCATCCCTCTAGCTATGTTATTCTGCCTTTGGGTGGTGTATTGATTGTGCACTCTGACTTGATTCTGTTGTGTCTTTCCTTTGTCTTCATGTTGTTAGGCAGTGAGCTGATTCTGCAGTGCTTTCTCACAGAAACTAAAAAGTTCCACTTTACGTGTAAAATCTTCCCACCTCTGTTCAACCCTATAGAAAACCTTTACCCTCTCCTTGACATGCGGAGGCAGCCCTCACAGGTGTTACCTGCAGACCCAAGTCAGCTTAGAACTGTTTCTATATTTGAATGTAATAGTCTCTGGTTTTATTCTTTAAGGGATTTAGTGCTGGCAGCATCTGCAGCTTCAACAGAAGTTAGTATCCTTGCTCGGCAAAGTGATCAGGTAAATCTCTTTTTTGTCACTTCTTTGTGATTTTTTTTTCTTTTAATTATTGTTTTGTGAGAGAGTCTTGCTCTGTTGTTCAGGCTGGAGTGGAGTCCTGCAGTTTCCACTTACCACAATCTATGCCTTCCAGGTTCAAGCAGTTCTTGTGCCTCAGCCTCCAAGTAACTGGGACTACAAATACATACCACCACACCTGGCTAAGTTTTATATTTTAAGTAGTGACTGGGTTTTGCCATGTTGGCCAGGCTAGTCACAAACTCCTAATGGTACTTCTCCAAAAATGATTTGGAGATGATTAATTATGTGGTGAAGGGATACATGATCTCACATCTGTTTAACAAGTTTCTATATGAGAGCAAAGCTTCAGTGACAGGGTACCTTGGCCAAATGGCTTGGCTATTGCTTGGAGAAACACAGGTGTCAGCCTTAGCAGTTCCTTCACTTCTGTTCTTTTAGGATCCATCCCCAGTCTGTGGAAACATGCTATATGGTTATGCAGTTAACCTCCAACTGGAGTATGTCTGATGTGTAGGAGACTTTTTCTGCCTTGTCTTGTTTTGTCATCTTTGTTTTCTTCCTGTTGCTTGAACCTACTCCTTCTATACAATTTAACAATAATCCATCCTCAATTATGAAAGAAAAACATGCAGATGACACTAAATTGTGATTCACCAGAAATACTTTGTTTGACTTTGAAAAACTGAGTAGCTAGGACTACAGGTGTGTACTACCACACCTGGCTAAGTTTTGTACTTCTTAGTAGAGATGGGGTTTTGCCATGTTGGCCAGGCCAGTCTTGAACTCCTAACTTCAAGTGATCTACCTGCCTTGGCCTCCCAAAGTGCTGGTATTACAGGTGTGAGCCACAGCACCCAGCCTGGTGGTATCTCTTGATCTTCCATTTTGTAAGAGGAATGTCTTAGCACTCCTACCCTTTCCCTTAGCACCCTTCTTGCTGTTATCTGTGTCTTCTCTTTTGTAAAATTGCATTCTGTCCTGCAATGACTGTTAAGTCATCTAGTCTGTAGATTTTTTTTTTTTTTTTTTTTGGGACGGAGTCTCGCTCTGTCACCAGTTAGAATGCAATGGTGTGATCTTGGCTCACTGCAGTCTCCGCCTCCCAGGTTCAAGCAATCCTCTTGCCTCAGCCTCCTGAGTAGCTGGAATTACAAACGCGAACCACCATGCCCAGATAATTTTTTTGTGTTTTACTAGAGACGGGGTTTCACCATGTTGGCCAGGCTGGTCTTGAACGTCTGACCTCATGATCCACCCTCCTCAGTCTCCCAAATTGCTGGAATTACAGGCGTGAGCCACTGCGCCCAGCCTGTAGATTGTTTTTAAAAGCTGAGATTGTTTTGTTTAATATGAATGTATCTGTTACCTGCTCCATAGCTAAGTCACATAGTGTGATTTAATTCCCTTTCCTGAACAACTTTTTTTCTTTTTTCCTTCCTTCCTTCCCCTCCCTCCCTTTCCCTCCCTTCACTCCCCTCCCTCCCTTCCTATTTCCTTCCTTCCTTCCTTTCTTCCTTCCTTCCTTCCTTCCTTCCTTCCTTCCTTCCTTCCTTCCTTCCTTCCTTCCTTCCTTCCTTCCTTCCTTCTTTGCTGGAGTGCAGTGGCGTAATCTCGGCTCACTGCAAACTCCACTTCTTTGGGTTCAAGTGATTCTCCTGCCTCAGCTTCCCAAGTAGCTAGGACCACAGGTTTCACTATGTTGGCCAGGCTGATTTTGAACTCCTGACCTCAGGTGACCCGCCTGCCTCAGCCTCCCAAAGTGCTGGGATTATAGGCATGAGCCACTGCATCTGGCCTGTTTTTCTTTTTTGTTACTCATTAAGCACTATTCCCCTGTGATTCATGCTGCCCAGTCTGGTCAACACTGAAAGTTAGGCGAAATGTTAGTGATTTTTAAAAACCAAGAGTCATGTTAGTGATTTTTAAAAACCAAGAGTCATTTGTTGGAAGGAACAGAGCCTATCCAAGCAAACTTATGCCAAAAGGGAGTTTACTAGAAAGACTCAGTAGTTTCGCAAGGAAGTTAGGGACAGGAAAGCTGACCTGTCTGAGGAACTGGTACCAAGAACTGAGAAGAGAAGAACTAAGATTACCTCTGTCTCTAGACAAGTGAGCACAGGACATCTGAGCACAGGCCAGCCTTACATGCTTCTCTGTGAAAAACTCCAGAGATCAGCTGGAGTTCCTGATCCCAATCCAAAATGTCTAGGAGCAGGTATTGACTGGCTTAGTGCAGCTATTGAATTTGCCCCTTATGGTCAGCAGTCTACCTAGTTGTCATGGAAGATACCTCAGAAAGTGTTTGTGATAGCGATTATTCACAAGGCAGAGGCTTGGTACACCAGGAACAGATAGAGAGGGGTTGATTTGGAAAATTAACTTCTCATTTGCTGGGGTTCTTCTGGCTTTTAGACCATCTTCCCAGATTTCAGAGCCTCCTAGTCAATACATAAATCTAAACCAAGTGAGACATCTCTGTTCTCTCCATTTCAACAGTGCTGAGAGGAACCAATGCAAAGCTCTAACCAATGTGGCATTTTCTTCCTTTTTTTTTTTTTTTAGATTAATTGGGAATCTTGGCTACTGGAGGATTCTAGTCGAGCCGAATTGCCCGTGACGGATAAGAGCGATGACTCCTTGCCCATGGGTGTTGCCATAGACTATACGAACCAAGTGGAAGTCACAATCAGTAAGTGCAGCCTGGCACTTAGTGCAGAAATGGTCTTCTTTCTAGTTAGGGTTAATATTGAAACGCATGTTAATTTTAATGTACATGTTAATGACAGAGTCTACTGTGCTGGACACTTACAGTCTGGCAGCACATTTCTACCTGAAGAGTGATATAGGCTGCATTGTGACAACACTGAACTGATTTGAATGGATATTCATTGATGAGACCAAGGCCAGATACTGTGTGTATGTGTGAGTGCATGTTTGCACACCTGCATGTGACTGGGTGTACTTTAGGATCTAGCTGAAATAGAGAACATCAGGATTTTATGGCTTGGTTTCTTTGTCCAGTTCATTTCCCTGGTGACCTCCCAAAGAAGCAATACCCGAATCTGGCACTGCACATCAGTACTTGGTTTGAAGGCAAGGATTAGAAAAGAGAGACCTCAGGCCCATGGTTTTCAAATAAGTCCTGGATATGTGTTTTGAATAGATCTTCCCTGCAGTAGCTTGGCAATGCTGTAGTCATTGAAATGTAAAAGTGCAACAAAAGAAACAGTCTTTGCTGTCTGGTACATAAGTTTAGAGAGGTGTCCCTGTCAGGTACTATTAAGTTGCTTGTTCTTTCCCTGGTTAGGCAGGAGTATTTGTTCTGATTAGCTCATTTCCTCTGATTCTCTTGAAGTCTTAATTGACAAAATACATACTTTTTATTCAGCTGTGAATGAGAATAAAGTAGTTTGACTCATCTTTCTGTGCCCAGCTGTCGATTCCAAAGAGTCTAGTCTGTCATTTTTCTACTAACCCAAGTACTTCCTAGATACTCTTGTCTTGGTGAGGGGAATGCCGAGCCTACCTCCTAAACACTGAGATGCTCATAAAAACCGAGGGGCCTTTGAGAGAGTTGGAGCTACTGCAGGACCGATGGAGCTTCTAGGCAGGGCCCAGCAGAATGGTGGCAATCTGATAGCAGCAGGAGCTCTCTTTAAATAGCTGGTGCACGAAAGGCTGTTCAGATCTAAATCAGAAGAAACTAACTTGAGCTACAATTCAGATGAGTTCCTTAAGCCCTCTTCTTATTGAGGGCAGTTTTTGCCTTCTGGGCTCAGGCCCTTAAATTGACTTGGTTCTTTTATTGCTTTTGTTTTCTTTTTTAACAGATGATGAAAAGACTCTTCCTCCTGCTCCAATTCTCATGTTACTTTCAACAGATGGTGTGCTCTGTCCATTTTATATGATTAATCAAAATCCTGGGGTTAAGTCTCTCATCAAAACACCAGAGCGACTCTCACTAGAAGGAGAGCGACAACCTAAGTCACCAGGTATGTGCCTCTGCCTGTTTTATCAGCAAGGGAGTACCATGGACTTGCACAAGAGTATTTCCAAGTATGAACATGATGTGAAGACACATAGTGGTTATCTTTACCCTGCTGGTCTGTGTTAGGAAGGCATGCACTAATCTTTTTTTTGAACATGTATGCACATATTTGCCTTCCCCTACCTTCAACCTTTATTCTGCAGCCATTACTTTACTTTGGAGATAAAGGAAGGTTAACCAGATGATTTGCATCCGGTTGTTTACCAACAGTATTCTAAGACCCTGTGTTGTGTAGTGTACATCCAAAAGACATTGTGCTTAATCCTCAGATTGGTTACAGAAATGACTGTATAGTCTTACAGTGAAATGCCATGTAACAATTATAAATGTTAGATTTATTGACAGGGAAGGAGTGAGTGGAATACATCACAAAAAACGCTATATTCTGTGTGATCCCTTTTGTATGAGAAAAAAACATATACATAGGACAAAACTTAGAGATGGATTTAAAATCTAAATGGTGTTTATTTCTGGGTGGTGGGAACATGGGGATTTTTGTTGTTTATATTTTATTTTCTTGAGTTTTTTTTCCTCCTTTTTGAAAACATTGCTTAATAATAGATGTTTGTTGGAGGAAAATGAAAACATACAAAACCATAATCACTTAAAGCCCATCAGTCATCAAGCAGTGGCCACAGTCAACGTTTTGGTACCTATCCTCCATGAAAATGAATGCATACATATAAATACTAGTCTGTATTTAAAAAATTTTTACAGTGGCATTTCTATCACTTGTGAAAAGAAACTTTTTGTTGTTGTTGTTAGACAGGGTCTTACTCTGTTGCCTAGGTTGAAGTGCAGTGGCATCATCACAGCTCACTGAGCCTTAATCTCCCAGGCTTAGGCAATCCCACCTAAGCCTCCCAAGTAGCTGGGACTACAGGCATGCACCACCATATGCAGCTGCCTTTTTAAATGTTTTGTAGAGATGGGGTTTTACTGTGTTGTGCTCTCAAATACCTGGGCTCAAGTGATCCTCCTGCCTAGGCTTCCCAAAGTGCTGGGATTATAGGCATGATACACTGCACATGACCAGAAAATAAAAACTTTTAAAAAGGGCATTGTTTCATATATTGGAATTTGACTAATATTTCTCTTTTTGAACTTACGAGTATAAATTTTTTTTTTCTATTATGACCAGTTTCTTTGTTTTGTTTTGTTTTAATTTTTTTTTTCTTTTTTTTAATAGAGTTGGGGTTTCACCATATTAGTCAGGTTGGTCTCAAACTCCTGACCTCAGATGATCCACCCATCTCGGCCTCCCAAAGTGCTAGGATTACAGGCGTGAGCCACCACACCCGGCCTTTGACCAGTTTCTTATCTAAGCAAAAATGTATGACCAGTTGGTTTGGATAAGATTAACAATACTTAGGGGTATATTGTCTCACTGCTTCCCTGTGCAAAGTGAGTTGTATATCACAAATAGAGTCACTCAGGTACTTGGGCCCTAGCAACTGGCAGCACTACCCCAAGTAATATACCAGATGGCTTGCAGAGTGTTGTATCAGAGTAGTCCATTATTCGTAGTGTGTGTACTCTTTGTGTTGGTTTTTTCTTAACCTCCTCATTCAGCCATGAATGAGGGTACCATGAACTACCTATACCCAGGTGCCTGGTCTGTCTATAAGCAGAGCAGCCTGTGAGATTGGGAGCCTGTGGGACGAGGTTTGTTTCCAAGTCTTTGCTACTAGCCCATTCAACACTAGAGCACAGCCGGAGGCCAGTTTTATTGTTAGCCTTTCCTAGAGAAACTCTCCTCTTCCTTCACAGTTGGTCCAGAGGTAACAGTTGTGTTCAGATGAGTAGAAGAGAGCCCCTGAGGGGAGAAAGTCTGTCCCGTCAGCTAACTCTACTAAAGCCTACATCTAGCTAAAGCCTACTTCATGGGTTCAGAAGACATAAATGGTTCCACCTATTTCTACACTGCAGATCCAAGGATGCTGTATTGATCAGAAGTATTAGCATGATGGTTTTCCAATAATCAGTTCTGTTTTTGGTGGAAAAAATGCTTATGATTTCTTTAGGGTTTTGTATATATTTTTCATGTCAGTTTACCTAATAGGCATGAAAGTTTAACATCTATGTGTGTCTTTACAGAAGTAGTAGTTGCTGGTTCCATATCTATTGTATAAAGAAGTATTAACAGTAGGTTTGCTTGCATTATACTTTAATGAAACTGACAGTTTATTTGGATTTTGGTTTTCAGAAAGTGGTATTTTCATACTTGCATCCTAAGTTTTAGGATGCTTTAGTTACGGTGTCTTCCATGAAGATAAACTGCCATCTTAGCTAATTTGGAGCAACCAAGACCTATTAATGTAAATAGAAAATACTGACACAAAGTATTCCTTTCTTATTTAGTTGGTTATTTAATTTAAAGATTAATATTTTTACCTTGTGGAAAGTTTGGAAAATAGAAAAATTTACTCATTTTTGAGATAGGGGTCTCACTCTGTTGCCCAGGCTGGAGTATAGTGGCAGGATCTTGGCTTACTGCAGCCTCTGCCTCCTAAATCCAAGTGATCCTCCCACCTTAGCCTCCCAAGTAGTTGGGACTCCAGGCACAAGCCATCACAGCTGGCTGATTTTTGTATTTTTTGTAGCAACAGGGTCTCACTTTGTTCCCCAGGCTGGTCTCAAACTCCTGGACTCACACTCCTGCTTTGGCCTCCCAAAGCTCTGGGATGAGAGGCATGAACCACTGCGCCTAGTCTTTCATTGAATTTTTTTTTTTAACCATTTGGATTCCATTAAATATCTTTTTCATTTTTGGGGTAATTTTTGTAAGCTTTATTTTTAGAAGAGGAATTACTGGGTCTGTTTTTTATGGTTTTTGATACAATGCCAAAATGTTTTCTTAAAAAAAAATACTATTTACAGGGCCAGCACGGTGGCTCACACCTGTAATCTCAGCACTTTGGGAGGCCAGGAGTTCAAGACCAGCCTGACCAACATGTTGAAACCCCATCTCTACTAAAAATACAAAAAATTAGTTGGGCATGGTGGGAGGCATCTGTAATCCCAGCTACTTGGGAGCCTGAGGTAGGAGAATCACTTGAACCCAGGAGGCAGGGGTTCCAATGAGCCTAGATCATGCCATTGCACTCCATCCTAGGCAACAAGAGCAAAACTCCATCTCAGAAAAAAAAAAAAGAAAGAAAGAAAAATACTAGTTACCTACTAGTGATGAAAAGTTTCAGGTTTGTTTTATCCATTCAAACATAAGGGGTTATACATGTTTAAATTCTTATAATTTAGAGGACCATTAAAAATGTACCTTGTTTATATTTCTTTGATTAGAGATTGAATGTATTTACTTTTTTTCTTTTTTCTTTTTTTCTTTTTCTTTCTTTTTTTTTTTTTTGAGACAGAGTCTTCCTCTGTTGCCCAGGCTGGAGTGCAGTGGCATGATCTCTGCTCACTGCAATCTCTGCCTCCCAGATTCAAGCAATTCTCCTGCCTCAGCCTCCTGAGTAGCTGGAATTACAGGTGTGCACCAATATGCCTGGCCAATTTTTGTATTTTTATTAGAGACAGGGTTTCACCATATTGGTCAGGCTGATCTCGATCTCCTGACCTCATAATCCCTCTGCCTCAGCCTCCCAAAGTGCTGAGACTACAGGCGTGAGCCACCATGCCCAGCCAGCGAATGTATTTTCTTTATGTGAATTAGGTTCCCTGTTTATCAGTCCTAAAATTTTAAAATCTCTATTTGTATGAGCTTTTTAAAAAATAGAAAACATCTTATTTGTCATTTGCTATGGGTCTTTTTAGTTCATTACAATTTAGTTATTATACCTGAGTAATTATTTTTTACACAAATCTTAACTTCCTCTCTTTGTGATTTTTATTTTTTCTTTTTGGTCACTTCTAAATTTATCAAGGTGTTAGACTCTGAGACCTAACATCTATCCATGTACCTCCTTTTTTTTGAAATACATGTATATATGTGCCTTTCTATGTGTATTTATCTGGAATTACTTTTAGTGAAATAAGGTGGAGGTCTGAAGTAAAACTTTTTCCCGGTTGTTAATGAAATGTGGCAGTGACTGACTGTTTTGTGTGCCACAGTAGCACTGAGAAGTCCATGAAGTCCAATTATTCTAATGTCTTTCCTTAGTTTTCCTTCAGTTTCATTTATCTCCTGCTACATGAAAACTTCAACATTAACTGTGTTCCTATCTGTTCTTTTTGCTTCTTAAACTAGTATCATTTCTGGCTTCATTCTACCACAAATTCTTTTTCACTTGCTTTGCCTTATGTGAACCTCCACTGTTACAGTGTTAATCTTTTCCCTTTTTTTTTTTTTTTTTTTTTTTTTGTGGTCACTGCAGGAAGTACTCCCACTACCCCAACCTCCTCTCAAGCCCCACAGAAACTGGATGCTTCTGCAGCTGCAGCCCCTGCCTGTCTGCCACCATCATCACCTGCTGCTCCCGTTGCCACTTTTTCTTTGCTTCCTGCTGGTGGAGCTCCCACTGTGTTCTCCTTTGGTTCTTCATCTTTCAAGTCAGCTGCTACGGTCACTGGGGAGCCCCCTTCATATTCCACTGGCTCTGACAGCTCCAAAGCAGCCCCGGGCCCTGGCCCATCAACCTTTTCTTTTGTTCCCCCTTCTAAAGCCTCCCTAGCCCTCACCCCTGCAGCGTCTCCCATGGCTCCATCAGCTGCTTCATTCTCCTTTGGATCATCTGGTTTTAAGCCTACCCTGGAAAACACACCAATGCCAAGTGTGTCTGCTCCAAATATAGCAGTGAAGCCCTCCTTCTCACCCTCAGCAGTCAAAGTCAACCTTAGTGAAAAGTAAGTCACTTCTAAAGTTTGATTCTTCTGTGGGATGGGTAGAAATATTGCATATTATTTGCTAGACGTAGAGTCACTGTGAGAGGAGTTACTGAGTAGAATTTTTTACCCAGAGTAACACTTTCAAGTGGTAGAAATTCAGCCAACATAAAAAGCTGGCATTTCATCAGTGGATAGAGTCCAGAAGGGTCTCTTAGCTAGCATTTTATTTTGTTGACTATTAGGAATTTATATTCAAATATTTGCTTTTTTACATTACAAATGTAGGAAATACTCCTTATTTTAAAAAAGAAGCAATCAAGAATATACATCCTAGAAGGGAAATGAATCCCTTGTAGACTTTTGCTCCTCTGTGTCTACCCTTAACTCTGAACTGTCTACACAGCCACAAAGTGATCTTGTGACATCGTAAATTGTTAGGTGATTCTTCTGCTTGACAGTCCCTATGAAGCCCCATGGCTGCTCACTGCTAATTCTTAGGTTGATATCCAGTTTCCTCCAGATCTAGGTCCTACAGCTCACTCATTTCTTATTTATTTACTTCTTTATCTGCTTGTTCTTTTCTCCTCACTAGAATGTAAGCTTTTCTAGAGAAGCAATCCCTTATATTTTGTAACCCCTCCCAGGATAACCACTGAGTATAAATACTACCAACTTTTTCCCTGCTTGCCTGTACCATCTGTTGTTGCTGTGGTGGTGCTGCCACCATCAGTTACTGTTAATATTGAACCAGCAGACAGCCACTTCATGCTAAGGGTTGCATAGTGTTCCATTTTCTTGGCTGAACCACAGTTTGTCTGACCAGTCGTCTAATGCTGGATGTTTAGATTGTCTACAGACTTTTGTTCTTTAGGTGGAACTGGCTTTACTTTCCCTTTAGGCCATGAGTATCCCAAAGACAGTGACCTGCGTTTCTCTTCCTTTTTCACTTCCGGAAAAGGTGGTCACTCAAAACGAGTTCTTAGTAATTTCCTTGGTAAGAAAAAGTACTAACTCTCCTAAGCATAATTGGGTCCCACCTCCTGTTTAAAACTTAGTTGGACACAATAATGTTTCATATCATGATAAAGTTGGTATTTTATATTGTGATAAACTGAGTTTTGTCTTCAAGTAGTTGATATTTCCCCTCAATAATGCATCCTAAATAAGCAGACGATAAGATAAATGCTTCCTTGCAGCTTTCACCTTTTGTAAGAAATAACTAAACATTTATATTTTCTGAAGGCAAAAAAGTATGTTATCTTTGTAAGTTAACATAAAAGATAGTAAGTCATCTTTTGATGACATTGCTGATGCTAGTTTGGAAGAATCTTCTAGCAGGCTCTTCTGAGGCCTTCTGGCTGCCATTTTTCAGGTTTACTGCCGCGGCTACCTCTGCTCCTGTTAGTAGCTCCCCGAGCACACCCTCGATGCCACCATTCTCTTCTGCCTCCAAGCCAGCTGCTTCTGGACCGCTCAACCACCCCATGCCTCTCCCAGCATCATCCAGTTCCGTGTCATTGAAGTCCTCAGTCTTGCCTTCAACATCAGGTCTGATTTTAAGCAAACAACTTCAGACCTCAGCCCTGCCTTCTCAGATTAATGGTTTTAAGTGTTAAGAGTCCTAACTAACAGTTGGACAAGGTTATTTTTTCTTGCTTCCTGTATCTTACATAAATGATTAATGTGCTGTGATTTTTGTGCTCTGAATTGGGAGACTTGCTGTGGCTTTGATGCTGCCACGCTTCTCTCTGACACTTCTTATGGAGCTAAGTGTACTTAATGATTCGAAGAAAATGTCTTGCTGTTGGGCACTTATCTTCATGTGGAGCCTGCGCTCCATGAAGCACGGTTACGGAACAATTGTTTAAGAAGCACAGGCACAAGAATTGTTTGACCAGATACAGTGGCTCACGCCTATAATCCCAGCACTTTAGGAGGCTGAGGCGGGTGGTTCACCAGAGGTTGGAGTTCGAGACCAGCCTGGCCAACATGGTGAAAT
Source organism: Cheracebus regulus (assembly GCA_963574635.1). NCBI lineage: Eukaryota > Metazoa > Chordata > Mammalia > Primates > Pitheciidae > Cheracebus > Cheracebus regulus. The sequence continues at coordinate 16,563 of CAUYQU010043456.1, read as the reverse complement.
GCCATCTCTACTCAAACTACAAAAATCAGCCAGGTGTGGTGGTGGGTGCCTGTAATCCCAGCTACTCAGGAGGCTGAGGCAGGAGAATTGCTTGAACCCAGGAGGTGGAGATTGCAGTAAGCTGAGATTGCACCCCTACATTCCAGTGTGGGCTACAGAGCAAGACCCCATCTCAAAAAAAAAAAGACGCCCAGAAGAGAGAGTGCCTGCAGTGACTGTATTCATATTTTCAGTCAGTCATACTATAAGCAGGAAGTTCTTTGGCTTTTGTTTTGGTTTTTTTTGAGACAGATTCTCTGTCACCCAGGCTGTAGTGCAGCGGCACGCTCTAGACTCACCACAGCCTCCACCTCCTGGGCTCAAGCAATCCTCCCACCTCAGCCTCCTGAGTAGCTGGGACTACAGGCATGTACCACCACCGTTGGCTAATTTTAAAATTTTTTTGTAGAGACAAGGTCTTGTCATGTTGCTGAGGCTGGTCTCAAACTCCTAGGCTCAAGCAATCCTTCTATCTCAGCCTCCCAAAGGGCTAGGATTACAGGTGTGAGCCACCATACCTGACTCCTAAAATGTTCATATATTGTTTTTTTTCAATATCTTAGAACAGAGGCTAGCATAGCTGGTGGTCATCACTATTTAAAATAAATCATAAAAGTGGAACCAGGGGCAATGTATAACTTAATTCCTTAGATTTAGGGAAGGGACATTTGTGATGGGAAAAAAAGTGATAAATGCTGTCTGTTTTAACTGACTTCTTTTTCAAGCAGGACGATCTGCTCAGGGCAGTCCAAGCCCAGTGTCCTCAATGGTACAGAAATCCCCCAGGATGACCCCTCCAGTGGCAAAGTCAGGCTCTCCCCAGGTATGTTTAAATTCAGCTTGCAAGGTATGTATGTATGTATGTATGTATGTATGTATGTATATATATATGTATGTATTTATTTACTTACTTATTTAATTAATTATTTTTTGAGGCGGTGTCTCACTTCTTCACCCAGGCTGGAATACAGTGACGCGATCTCGGCTCACTGCAAACTATGCCTCCCGGGTTCAAGTGATTTTCTGCCTTAGCCTCCCAAGTAGCTGGGATTACAGGTGCCTGCCACCACACCTGACTAATTTTTGTATTTTGGTAGAGATGGGGTTTCACCATCTTGGCCAGGCTGGTTTTCAACTCCTGACCTCGTGATCCACTCACCTCAGCCTCCCAAAGTGCTGGGATTACAGGCGTGAGCCACCGCGCCTGGCCTTGTTTGTGTTTATTAATTTACTGCCCCAAGCATGCATATGAATTAAATGAGGTTTTATGTTTTAGAATTCAGACCTTGGAGGTAGTAACTGGGACTACGTGATAGTGAATACCAAAGTTTGAGGCTTGAATACTTGTATACTCAAAAAGCCATTTATCTATTTTAATTTTTTATTGATGTGTAATACACATAGAAAAAAGTACACATGATGCGTGTACAGCTCAGTGAATTGTCACCATCTGAACATACCTCGGTAACTAGCATCCAGATCAAGAAACAGAATTTTATGAGAACCCGACTGGGTGCGGTGGCTCACGCCTGTAATCCCAGCACTTTGAGAGGCCGAGGCAGGTGGATCACCTGAGGCCAGGAGTTTGAGACCAGCCTGATCAACATGGTGAAACCCCATCTCTACTAAAAATGCAAAAATTAGCCGGGTATGGTGGCACACACCTGTAGTCCCAGCTCCTCAGGAGGTTGAGGAGGAGAATTACTTGAACTCGGGAGGCAGAGGTTGCAGTGAGCCTAGTTCTTTTTCGCCTGTACCCTTCTAGTTACTACTCTTGCCAAAGAGTAGCTGCTTTTTTGATTTCCAACAGCATGGATGAGGTTAGCCTGCCTGTACCTTCTATCAAGTGGAATTGTACAGTATGCATTCTTGTATCTGGCTGCTTTGTTCAACATTATGAGATTTATCCATGTCATTGCATGGAATTTATTGTGTGATTATATTACAAGTATTTGTTCTACTCTGACAGGCATTTGAGTAATTTCCAGGTTTAAGCCATTGTACGTAGTACTGCTATGACCGTTCGGTTGACGTCTTCAGTGAACACACGTACAGGTTTCTCTTGGGTGTATCCCTATGAGTGAGATTGCTGGGTCATAGACTCTGCATGTATTCCTCATTAGTAGATTCCCACCAAGAGGGTATGAGACTTCTGGCTGCTCCACATCCTTGCCTCTCTTGGTATTTTTCATCTTTTGTTGTTGTATTGTTTTGTGGTTTTAATTTGTATTTCTCTAATGATTAGCAATATTGAGCTTTTTAAAATAGTGTTATTGGCCATTTGAATATTTTATGTTGTATCTGTTCTTGTCTTTATTCTATTTTTCTATTGGATTGTCTTTTTCCTTCTGATTTTTAAGAGTTAGTTCCTTGAATACACACACACATACACGCACATACAGTGCAAATACGTTCTTACTGTGAATTGCCTATTCGTTGTCTTTTTGGTTTCTTCGATGAATACTTGTTCTTCATTTTAATATAGTTGAGTAGATCAGTTTTTTTTCTTTTATGATGAATGCTTTTCATGTTTTGTTTTAGAAATCATTTTATATTTCAAGGTCAAAAAGATGTTTTTCTAAAAGCTTTATCTTTCATATTTAGATTTGTAGTCCGTCATCTCAGTTTATTTTTATGGTGTAATATAAAGAGAATTGTGTTTCCCACATGCTTACTTGAGTGCCCTGAGAACAAGAGTTATGTCCTTTTCTTCTGTGTCCCCCTAACCAACCCTTCTCCTACGCTGACACATATCTGTACTGGGTACATAGTAAGTGCCCAGGTCACAGTTGATGCTTGTGGCATGATGCATGACACACAGTGTTTGCCAAATAAATGTTTGCTGTTAATAAATGCTGATGTGGTCTAAGACCTCTCTAATGTTAATCGTAAGTATCAGATAGTCTAAAGGGCATCTCAAATTATAGCATCTTTAAAGCAGAACTCTTGATTTCTGTCTCCCCAGAGCTAGTCCTTTTCTAGTGAGTAAATAGCACTAACAAACCAGATGTTTGCACAAGCTCCAAGGCCAGAAGCATCCTAGATCCCTCTCTTCACAGTATGTGTGCCCAGTCCAGGCTGGCAGGAGGTCTTGTCACCTCCACCCTCTGCTGTGTCACATGTCATAAGCCCACAGCGCTATCCCCCTGCTAGCATCCTATGTCAAGCTATTGCCACCTCTCACCTTTTTAACCTCTCGACTAATCTCACTGCTATCCGTGCTCTAGATAGCAGTAAGCGGGATCTTTTAAATCGTAAAGGAGACTTAAACTCTCCTAAAACACCAGTAGTAGCTTTCTAACACCTTTAGAATAGAATCTGAACTCCTCGGTGTGACCTGACTGACCTACCCCTGCCTACCTTCCTGACTCTACCCTTGTCCTCTCCAGTGCCTCCCTGGACTTCACAGAGCCCACGTTTACATTTTTCTTTGCCAAAGTCTACCAGAGTTTCTGCTGCCTCGAGATCTCTCTGCACTCGACTTTCTTACTGCCTGGCAGGTGCTTACAGCCTCAATTCAGATGGTGGCCCGCAGCGAGGGCTTTCTTGGCCATCTCTTCTGAAGTAGTGCCCTCTTTTATTCTCTATGTTTTCCTGTTTGTTCTCAAACTGAAATTATCAGATATGTTTACATTTTATTATTCAGCATGTCCCAGTAGGAGGTAAGTTTAATGAGAGCTGGACCCTCATCTGCTTGTTCACCTCTACCTACACTTTCTAGAATATGCCTTACACAAAGTAGAGACCCTATAAATAAGGATTCGGAAGAATGAGTAAAGAAACAATGACTGTGTTACAGGAGCGCCACTCCCTGTAATAGGCACTGATGCGATTGCTTATAGAAGCCATGGCATGTAGTATGGGATCAATTTTTAAACCTTTTGCCTTCCATTTCAGCCAAAGTCACTTCAGCCTGCTGTTGCAGAAAAGCAGGGACATCAGTGGAAAGATGCAGATCCTGTGATGGCTGGAATTGGGGAGGAGGTAAATTTGTTTCTTGAGGGCTTTTTTCTGGAAGTAGCTGACAGACTTGGATGGGTCAGAGTGCCAGCTCCTACATGACTAGTTCATTCTAGCGTTGAAGCCTGGCCTGGCCCAGTAGTTTGATCAGTTAATAAGCACAGTAGCAATGACATTACTGTTTGGCATTCAGACTGAGTAGTTCCTCATTTGTGGCTTCTACAGATTGCACACTTTCAGAAGGAGTTGGAAGAGTTAAAAGCCCGAACTTCCAAAGCCTGTTTCCAAGTGGGCACTTCTGAGGAGATGAAGATGCTGCGAACAGAGTCAGATGACTTGCACACTTTTCTTTTGGAGATTAAAGAAACCACAGAGGTTTGTGTTTGTGGATACTTTTCCTGAGTCGAATTGCATTTAAAAAATGTTTTCTCCTAATACTCCATGGGTGTATATACTTTATTTCTTCAAGGACCACCAGTCCACAACCAGTGTTGTTTTTTTAGCATGGCTGAGTAGCTTTCCTAGAACCCCTGAGTTCAAATCCTACCTTCAGCACTTAATAAATTATGTGACTTTGGGCAAGTGAATCTAGTTAACTCTGTTTCTCAGTTTTTTCATCTATAAGATGGAGTAAGTTTCTACCCCTTTGACACATACCATGTACTATATACTCCATAAAGTTTATTATAGTTGTTAATTTGGTGTATTTGAAATTTTATTATCTTTCCTAGTGTTAGATTTTTTAAAAGCAGGGTATTTTAGAACATACACAGTATGAAAATATTAAATGTTTGGTGTTAATAATGTTAATTATTGTTACTATTATTATTTCTTACTGTATGCCAGGCACTGTGCCAAACACATCACTTCTATTATCTCACTGAATCCTCACGACTTTCCTGTATCTGTTAACCTCTCTATTTTGCAAGTCAGAAAACTGAGGCTTAGGTAAATTTGTCAGAGGTCACCCACTTAGCAAGTGGTAGTGCCAGCATTCTGTTTCAGACTCTGATTCCAGAGTTCTGGTCTTAAATAGCATGTTTGGAGAGAGGAAAGTTCTTTAGAGTATTAGCAGTAATCACCTTCACATAATAGTATTGTAGCTGCTGTCCATGGTTTTGTATTTTCTGCATTTTCAGTAATTAGCATGTAGTTTTTTTAATGGGGATGAGAAATAAATGTAAAAAAAGTGTCTTTCTAAGCAGTTAAATTCTTTTTTTACATGACTTAAATATATTCAGATGTTCATTATGTTCAGTGTTTGAGAAACACCACCTTCCTTGATCTAAACAGAAAGGTTTGGACTTACAGCTGATTGTATCAACACATTATTGGACTTTTTCTAGTCGCTTCATGGAGATATAAGTAGCCTGAAAACAACTTTACTTGAGGGCTTTGCTGGTGTTGAGGAGGCTAGAGAACAAAATGAAAGAAATCGTGACTCTGGATATCTCCATTTGCTTTATAAAAGACCACTGGATCCCAAGAGCGAAGCTCAGCTTCAGGTAGGAGTGCTACGTAAATCTATTTAAAAGATTTAAAAACAAACTCATGTAACAATTGCCATCTTTTTTTGCATATAGATTTGGATAATGGCTTTTTATGAAGTTGTTAATTTTCTGCTTGTAATTTACCACACTTCCCATAAACTTCCTTAACTGTGGCTAAGAAAACAATACACTTCAGGTAATTATGTAATTTTTTTTAATACTTTTTTTTTTGAGACAGGGTCTTCTGTTGTCCAGGCTGGAGTGCAGTGGCATGATCTTGGCTCACTGCAACCTCTGCCTCTTGGGTTCATGCAGTTCTTCCTGCCTCAGCCTCCCAGGTAGCTGGGATTACAGGTGTGCACCACCACTATGCCCAACTAATTTTTTTCTTTTCTTTTTTAAATTTTATTTATTTATTTTTCTTCTTCTGGGCCCCCCCCACCCCTACCACCTACTTTATTTTAATTTTTTTGGAGACAAGGTCTCACTATGTTGCCCAGGCTGGAGTGCAGTGGCACCATCTCAGCTCACTGCAACCTCCACCTACCATGTTCAAGTGATTCTTCCGCATCAGCCTCTGGAGTAGCTGGGGATTACAGGTGTGGGCCACCACGTCCAGCTAATTTTTATATTTTTAGTAGAGATGGGCTTTCACCATGTTGGCCAGACTGTTCTCAAACTCCTGGCCTCAAGTGATCCACCCATTCTGGCTACCCAAAGTGCTGGGATTATAGCCACCATGCCCAGCCTGTTTTTTTGTTTTGAGACAGAGTCTTGCTCTCTTGCCAGGCTATAGTGCAGTGGCACAATCTCAGCTCACTGCAACCTCTGCCTCCCGTGTCCAGGTGGTTCACTGCCTCAGCCTCCCAAGTACTTGGGATTACAGGCATGTGTCACCACACCCAGCTGATTTTTGTATTTTTAGTCAAGACGGGGTTTCACCATGTTGGCCAGGCTAATCTCGAACACCTGACCTCAGGTGATCTACCTACTTTGGCTTCCCAGAGTGCTGAGATTATAGGCGTGAGCCACCATGCCCAGCTACCTGGCCTGTTTTTAATTTTTGAGAATCAAGTTAACCATGAAGGTTAGCAGTTGCCCAAAACGTAAATAAAATTATTGCAGACCTATAATAAGTTAAATAGCTAAAATGTTAAATAATGCCAGATTCAGTTGTTAGTGCTGATACTATTCTTTGCTTTTGCGAACAAATGAGTATTTCTCAACTTGGGAAGATGACTTACCTGTTCTCTGCTGTGGATAGATAAGTTTAGAGTTACTTTCAGCACTGTTTTGTCTTTTACAGTTAATTTTATGGATGGGAGAGCAAAAACTAAATGGGTGCACTGTCTGAGTACCAGAATGGAATGGAAAATTCCCTGACCATGTTGAGATACTTCATAGGAGCTGAGAAATGAGAATTAAGCGAGAACATTTGTTCCCTGGGGGCCTGGGCAGACACACCCATTCTGTTTCCCTTTACATTGTACCACCTCTCTGCCACCTCTGCCTCCCAAATTCAAGCAATTCTCATGCTCCAGCTTCTCGAGTAGCTGGGATTACATGCTCCTACCACCCCGTCCGTCTAATTTGTGTGTTTTTAGTAGAGACAGTGTTTCACCATGTTAGCCAGGCTGGTCTCGAACTCCTGACCTCAAATGATCTGCCTGCCTTGGCCTCCCAAAGTGCTGGGATTACAGGCGTGAGCCACTGCACCCAGCCATTTTGTTTTTTATTTTAAAGTATTTTTATATAACTTTTTTTTTTTTTTAACATTATTAGAGACAGTCTCACTTTGTTGCCCAGGCTGATCTTTAACTCCTAGCTTCAAGCAGCCCTCCTGCCTTGGCCTCCCAGAGTGTCGGGATTATAGGTATAAGCCACTGCACCCGGCCTCATTTTAATTACACAGTTTTAATGATCATATTAAAACCTATTCTGTTTTCCTTGTTTATTATGGTTCTTAATATAGAAGTATTTTAGAATTCTTTTGACTGTTTTGATACATCTTCCCCAAACTGTCAGAAAAACAAGTCATTAGCCTTTTAATTTTTTTCTCATAGGAAATTCGGCGCCTTCATCAGTATGTGAAATTTGCTGTCCAAGATGTGAATGATGTTCTAGACTTGGAGTGGGATCGGCATCTGGAACAAAAGAAAAAACAAAGGTGAGTGAGATCTCTCATCTGCAATGGGTTAGAATAGATATTGCTATTGCCATTTTAAAAAGGTGATTTAGGAACATGTGAAAATCCCTGCAAACGTTCATTCTTTTTAACTTACTCATTCTACTTCTAGAAATATTTTTCTACAGAAACAACAAATGATGCTCACAATAATTACATAAAATAATTTATATATTGCAGCATATAAATATAAACTATATAAACTATAATTTATGATAGTGAAAAATTGCATTCAACCCAATTATCTTAAGGTACAAGAGTGGCTAAATAAATATGGTCACTTTTTTTTCTTAATTACAGAATACCCTGTAACCATTGACTAGCATGTTCTCCAAGAAATTATTTAAAATATTAAATATATTTCCTATCTTCTGGAAAATGTATAGAATATATAATTATTTCACTATAATTATTAGATGCAATATAAAAATTTAATAAGTAAAAAGGCAAAAGCATATTAGCTAATAACAATGTGGAGGTACAAAAGTAAATAGATATATCAAAATATTTATAGTCATATCTGCAAAATGGGATTAAGGAAAATTTTCCTTAATAGTCTTCTGTATATTCCAAATTTTGTTTTTGAGAAAATATTTGTAATTAGTGTGGATAGTTAAAAGGATGAGAGGAATGATGGCAAAGGAATGGGAAACCTTTTAGCATAATTTTTATCCCTAGATATTTGGTTTTAAGCCACATATTTTCCACAAGGAATAGAATGCAGTGTACCATGAGAACATGAAGTGCACGTTAGAAATGTGAAAAACAGATCAGCCCTGAAATGTTAGATTTTTGAAACACCTACACTTAATTAATAGATTAGTTAGCCCAGTGTGAAAGCAAACCAAGAAATGGTCTATTTGATGTACTTTCAGTGGGACAACCTGGGTGTGATATCAGGGACAGGACTAGAATACACTTATAATTTAGTAAGCTGAATTTAATAAGTTACATTTTGTTATGTGGAGAAAGGCTAGAAATCCCAACTGGGGGACCCTCAGCTTGGAGCATAGATAGGTGTGAGGAGATAAAAGTGAGAAGCTCTCCTCCCCTACTATCTAAGGGAAGGATTCTGTGGACTGGAGCATTTGTCTCCATGGGCAGTGGGGCCCCATTAGGGAACCAGCTCACACACTTAGTTCTGATTCCTGTTCAACCATATGGTTTGCTTTCCCACAAGGGAAATAATGGCCTCACCTGACAGTGGAAACATTCTGCTCTGCTTAATGGTTGTATTTCTCTTTGGTAATTCACAGATTAGCCTTGTAAGAAAGTGCATGATGCTTAAAGAGAAGCCAATCTTTTTTTTCCCCCTTTATAACAATTCTGTGGATTTACTACTTAGACTGTTCTGAGTTCCCTTTCTGTAGAGTTCAAATTCTTAAATCTGTATGGTTTTCTATTTTGATAGCATTTCTCTGTTTTCTGTACCCTATTGAAATGCCTTTTTTTTTTTAAGATGGGGTCTCAATCTGTTGCCCAAGCTGGAGTTCAGTGGCACCATCTCAGCTCACTGCAACTTCCGCCTCCTGGGTTCAAGTGATACTTCTGCCTCAGCCTCCTGAGTAGCTGGGATTACAGGCACGTACCACCATGCCCGGCTAGTTTTTGTATTTTTAGTAGAGACGGGCTTTCACCATGTTGGTCAGGCTGGTCTCGAACTACTGACCTCACGATCTGCCTGCCTCAGCCTCCCAAAGTGCTGGGATTACAGGCATGAGCCACTGTGCCTGGCCTGAAATGCCTTTTAAAAATTGTATGTTGAACTACCTTGTTCCCAGAAGCAGTCACTCAGTTAACCCCAAACTCAAAGAGATAATGGGAAAAGATGAAATAAATCCAGAGGTTTCTCTTTAGCAAGCATTTTTCATTCCATGATTTGTGTGAAGAGGCAGAATATACATAGAGTCATTTGTTGCTTAAGGTGTGTTCTGAGAAGTTCATTGTTAGGCGATTTTGTCATTGTATGAACATCATAGAATGTACTTACACAAACCTAGATGGCATAGCCTATTACACTTAAGCTATATGGTGGATAACCTATTGCTCCTAGGCTACAATCCTGTACGGCAAGCTTGTCCAACCCATGGCCCACAGGCTGCATATGGTCCAGTACAGCTTTGACTGCAGCCCAACACAAATTTGTATACTTTCTTAAAACATTATGAGATTTTTTGCAATTTTTTTAAGCTCATCATCAGCATTAGTAGATTTTATATAGCCCAAGACCATTCTTCTTCCAGTGTGGCCCAGGGAAGCCACAAGATTAGACACCCCTGCTATATAGCATGGTTTTGTACTGAATACTACAGACAATTGTAACACAAATTTGTAGGCAGTAGGAATTCAGCTCTACTATAATCTTATAGGATCATCGTTGTATATGTAGTCCCTCATTCACCCAAATGTCGTTATGTGGCACATGACTGTATTGACATACCATAGCAAAGCAAATTTGGTTTGTAACTGGTGTGGGATTATTCCTTCTGTTTTTATTTGTATAGTTTTTCCTATTCCCTGTGCAAATTAATGCAGTAGAAGAAAATTTCAGAGCAACTTTATTTGTAATGAAAAGCGGAAGCAAATAGACCTGTCCCCCTCTGCAGTCAGACCTGCTTCCCAGAGGCAGCTCCTGTTGTCCTTGTCTTGTTTTAGTTCTTTGGGGCAGGTTACCTCCCTGATACTAAATCTTGTGCTGTCCCACTATTTCTTGACAATAGTCTGAAGAATTAACTAACTCCTATAGACTTTCAGTGAACCTGTTTTTTTGTTTGTTTGTTTAATTTAATTTACATTCAGAAAAACAGAAAAATTCTAAGTAGAAAGGTGACTGGCTTTTCCCCTGATGCTGACTCACACCTCATTCCTGCCCTTTTCTTCCCAGAGGCTCTCTCAGATTTCACCTAATTTATGCTGTCCTTTGCTATAGGCCTGGCCTGCCTGTTTCCAGCTGTTTTCTCCACATTCCTTTTTATCTTCATTAGGCTTTCATCTGCTTTTTATTTTCTAGTAATTTCTTGATGGTTCTTCTATACTCCTGGTTCTCCATTTTGTCATTTTCACTGTTACCGTTGTAGTCTTTTGTTTGTTTGTTTTTTAGCTGGAGATTCCTTTACTTGAACCATTCATGTTTAATTCTTTTCCATGGTTGTCAACAGGCACCTGCTTGTGCCAGAGCGAGAGACACTGTTTAACACCTTAGCCAACAACCGGGAAATCATCAATCAACAGAGGAAGAGGCTGAATCACCTGGTAGACAGTCTTCAGCAGCTCCGCCTTTACAACCAGACTTCCCCATGGAGCCTGGCCTCGGCTGTGCCTTCCCAGAGCAGCATTCACAGGTGTAGAGAGAACTTGCACTCAATAAATATGGGTGAATGAATGCATGAACAGATATTTAGGGGAGTAATGTGGAGTAGTCTTAGAGTCATTCAGATGTAGGTTTGCAAGTGACTCTGCTGTCTCTTACCTTGGGATCCTGGTCAGGGTCTCACCCACTCCGATCCTTTGTTTCTTTGCCTGAAAAAATGGGGATGACAATACCTGCTTCATGGGATTGTTGGAGATTTAAATTAAGTCTGTAAAGTATTACACTGATGAAATGGGTGCTGAATATATCATAGCAAGTGATACATCATAGTAATAGTGTCGTGGTTTGATTGAAAATCAACTGATAGGGTTAAGTTGTCTGACTTGTCTCTAAAACCCAGATTTGCCATTCTACTTGAATGTGGGGACTTGCAGACCCTGGCAGATTGACAGTCTGCCTTGAGTTTACCAAAATGGTTTTGTGTTTATAGGCCAAATGCATAGAGTTTAATTACTCTTTCTGCTGAGGCACCATCATGTTGTGTTGGTGAATACTGGGGATATGCTCATGTCTTGCATTTATATTTAGGAAGATAGTGTACCCCAACAGCTTCAGATCTTTTCACTCCTAGTTGGTCTGTATGTAACACTGTCCTGTTTCAGTTTTGACAGTGACCTTGAAAGCCTGCGCAATGCTTTGTTGAAAACCACCATAGAATCTCATGCCAAATCCTTGCCCAAAGTACCAGGTAATTGCATCCTTCCCAGTCTTCTAGCTCCCTTTGTTCTCTTCCAACTACTGATATCTTAAAAACTGAATCTTAAGCATTTATGGGTTTATGGATTTCTTGCAGCTAAACTGTCCCCCATGAAACAGGCACAACTGAGAAACTTCTTAGCCAAGAGGAAGACCCCACCAGTGAGATCCACTGCTCCAGGTAAAGAGAACTGGTAACTGGGCCTGTACAGTGATAGGGTGCAGTGTGTGTGTGCGTGTGCGTGTGCGTGTGCGTGTGCGTGTGCGTGTGTGTGTGTGTGTGTGTGTGTGTGTGTGTTGGTTTTTATTAGGTGATAGAGCAGCAAGGTAGTCGTTTTGGTTTTTATAGTTTTCTGCAGTCCTCAGGTTACATGGCACTGATTCACAAGGGTTTGAGATAGGTTGAGCTGCATCCTAGTCTCTGCTTTAGCCAGAGAAGGTTTACTTTTATGATTTATGTTGGGTTTAGAGTAAGTTTGCATTCGGGAAAAAGGCTTTTTAAAAAACAAATGAATAACACATAGAAAAAGATAAAAGACGGAGTCTCCCTATGTTGCCCAGGCCGTTCTCAAACACTTGAGTTCAAGTTATCTTCTTGCCTCAGCCTCCCAAAGTGCTGGGATTATAGGCGTGAGCCACTGTGCCTTGCCAAAAAACGCTTCTTCTATGAAAAAAAGTAGAAGAAAATAGGATTAAGTAATGTTGGTTAAAAACACTTGCTGAAAAAAGCCATATAACTGGTGAAATAAATTTTTTTCCCCATTATCTAGAGAATAACTTTAAAAAAAATTGTTACAAACAACTTGAGGCATAACTGCCTTATTTTACTGCCCATATCCAATTTTTTCTTTGAGATTCTGTTTTCAATTAAAACTTTTTAATACCAATAACAAATGCTTTTGGTAATCAGAATAACTAAAAGAAACTTAAACTGATTTATTTTTCTGAAATCACGTAGAGCTAAATTAGATAAATAATAGTCACAGACAAGTGAATTTTTAAATAAATTTTTCTTACCTAAATATACCTTCTCTTAGTAGATAATTAGGAAAAATATGGAAAAGTATAAAGGAGAATAAAAAGTATTAGCTGAGTGTGATAGCACACACCTGTAATCTTAGCTCTTTGGGAGGCTGAGGCAAGAGGATTGCTTGGGCCCAGGAGTTCAAGGCTGCAGTGAGCTATGGTCCTGCCACTGCACTCCAGCCTAAGCAACAGAATTTCTAAAAAATAAAAATAAAAAATTACTCTCTCTCTCTCAACCCAGATACGGACTCCTTTAGTTATTTCGGTTTAGTTCCAGACTTTTTTCTTTGCATATGTAAATCTGATTTATTTAAAAATGAAATTGAGATTATAACATTTAGTTTTGTGTCTTGATTTTTTTTTTACTTTAAAATTCATGAGCCCTTAGTATTAAAAAAAATAATAATAATAAGTGCTGGTGAAGATATGGAAAAATTGGAACTTTTGTGCACTGTTGGTGGGAATGTGAAATGGGAAAGCCACTGTAGAAAACAGTTTGGTGCTTCCTAAAAAAATTAAAAATATAATTACCACATGATCCAGCAATTTCACTTCTAGGCACATACCCCAAATAATTGAAAACAAGGTTTCAAAGAGACACTTTTATATCCATGCTCATGACAGAATTATTGATAATAGCCAAGAGGCAGAAGCAATGTAAGTGTCTGTTGATGAAGGAATGGATAAACAAAATGTCTGTCTATACAATGGAATTATTATTCAGCCTGAAAAAAAGAATTTTTGACACATGTTACAATGTAAGTGAACCTTGAGGACATTGTGCTAACTGTAATAAACCACAAATAGACAAATACTATATGATTCCACTTCGATGAAGTATCTAGAGACATCTAATTCATAGAGATGGAAAGGAGAATAGGGGTTGCCTGAGGGACTGAGATGGGGATCACGGGGAGTTGTTGTTTAATGGGTATAGAATTTCTGTTTTGCACATTGAAAATAGTTCTGGAAGTGGATGGTGGTGGTGATTGCACAGTATGAATATACCTAATACCAATGAAGCATACACTTTAAAACACTTAAGGTGGTAAATTCTATGTTGTATTTTACCAAATTTTAAAAATTGGAAAAAAATTTTAAAGTTAAAATCACAAGCTTTTCCTCTACCTTCTGTGTTTAAATATTCTTTGAACACATGCCTTATAATGACAACACAATATTTCCATGTATTAGAAGACCATAATGCCTGTTGCTAATCTTGTTGCCAGAATTTTACTCAGAACGTCCTTGTTCACAAATCTTTAACCCACATCAGATTATATATTTAGATAGAGTCCTTAGAAGTGAGATTTATATAATTTATTTATTCATTCATTCAACAAATATGATTGCCTAGTTTGTTCCAGACAGTGTTAAGTAAGAGAAACATGGCCTCTGCCCACGAGAAGCTTTCATTTAAGAGGAGAAATTGAGACAAGAAGCAGATAACTGCACATGATACTCATTTAATATTAGTATTCATGCTGGGAAGAATAACCCAGCATGGAAACACTTTTAATTTTTAAAATTGTGAAATACAACACGCATAAAGTGCACGAAACAAAAACATCTATCCCTGTAGCCTTACCCAGGTCAAGAAACAGAATATTGACGTTTTTTAGAATCTCTCTTCATACCCCAGTTTTCCTTCCTCCCCTTAGGCACCATTATATGGGCTTATGTGAGAGTTTTGCCTTTGTTTTTTTTCAATTTGACATTTTTTGTTATTTTAATTTATTGTTTTGAAAAAATTGAAACTTCCAGTTGCAAGAGTGCAGTAAGCACCCACTTAACCCTCACCCATATGTTTACTAATGTTTGCCACAATTGTTGCTGAACTATCTGAGAAAAGTTGAAGGCAACGCCCCTTACGCCTAAATATTTCAGCATGCGTTCTCCAAGAACAAAGGTGTTCTCTTACCATAATACAGTTCACAGGTTTAGGAAATTTAATGTATACAATTATCTCATAGACAGTTGATACTCAGATTTTGCCAGCTGTCCCACTTACCCACTACAGGTTGATTAGATCTAGGATCCAGTCCAGGATTCTGCGTTGCATAAGTTGTCATTCTCTTTAGTCTTCTTTTCTTTGCTTTCCTTCATGGCTTTACTCTGTAAGCATACCTTCCAAAACACTGTACTTTGGTTTTGCCTGTGTTTTGGTCTTTGCATACTGCATAAATCCACCCACTTATTCTCTGAATGGGCTTCTCTTGTTCCACACCAGACTTGTAAGATGCATCCATGTTGTTGCCTCTAGCTGTTATTTTAATTGCTATATAGTATTCCATTGTATGAATATGCTGTACTTGTTTATTTATTCTCCTGTTGGACATGTACTCCTTTCAGTTTATAGCTAGTACAGAAAAGGTTGTTCTGAATATTCCTGTACATGCCTCTCAGAGCACGTGTGGACGCTTACATTTGGTTACGTAGCTAGGAGCGAGATTGTTGGCTTGTAGTCTGTCCATACGCTCAGCTTTCATAGATTCTGTCAAGCAGTTTTACTAACTGGTTGTACTTTATCATCGGTATATGAGTGTTATTGTTCCACATCTTTGCCGAGGTTGATATTGTCAGTCTTTTTTCTTTTAACTATTCTGGTAGAACTCTTTTGTAAAATGTTTTAACATTTTGGATATCTTCTTTTGTGGAATACTGGATTAAATCTTTTGCGGAGTACTGGATTAAATCTTTTGCTCATTCATTTATTATTGAATAATCTGTCTTATTGATTTGTAAATGTTTTTATAAATTCTGGAGACCAGCCATTGTTGGCTATGTGAGTTGTAGATAGTCACTTTGCCTTTTTGCCCTCTTAATTATGTTGTGGTGAACAAAAGTTCTTTTTTGTTTTTGCCTTTGTTTTTGTTTTTAGAAACAGAGTCTTGCTCTGTTGCCCAGGCTGGAGTGCAGTGGTGCAGTCGTAGCTCTCTGCAGCTCCGACCTCCCTGGCTGAAGCGATCCTCCTGCCTCAGCCTCCTGAGTAGCTGGGACTACAGGCACAGGCCACCATGCCCAGCTAATTTTTTTATTTTTTGTAGAGACATAGTCTCACTATATTTTTCAGGCTGATCTTGAACTCCTGCCTTATGCGATCTTGCTGCCTCGACTTCCCAAAGTGCTGGGATTACAGGTATGAGCAACTGTGCCCAGCCTGGTGAGCAGAAGTTCTTAATTGTAAAATAGTGAGATTTATCAGCCTTTTCTTTTATGGTTAGTACTTTTCGTGTTCTGTTTAAGAAATCCTCTATCTTCAGGTAATGAAAGTAGGTATGTACCTTAACTATCTTCCAGAAACATGAATGTTTGCTTTTCACAATTGAATCAGTCAACTATCTACCTGGAATTGATTTTTAAAAAAAAAAAACAACTTTGCTGAGGTATAATTTACATATAAAACTCACCTATTATAAGTGTACAGCTGGATGATTTTTACTAAATTTACAGAATTGTATAGCCATAACCGCATTCCAGCCCTAGAACATTTCCATCACTTAAAAAGTTTCCCCATGCTTGTTTGCAGTCAATTCTTCTTCCACCCAAGCAATCACTGATCTGCTTTCTTTCTCTGTGGATCTGCCTTTTTAAAGAAATTGCATATATTATGGCATCTGATAATGTTTAGGTTTGGGTTCTTTCACTTAGCATGATTTTGTTGTTCACTCATGATGTGTACCATGTATCAGTAGTTCATTCCTTTTTATTGTTGAACAGTATTCCTCTGTATAGATACACCATATTTTATGCTATCAAGAATTGATTTTTGTGTGTGATATAAGGTATGGCTTGTG